>JAOXNZ010000038.1:22269524-22281075 GCA_028566095.1 Kryptolebias brasiliensis
GGCATGCTTATTGGTCACACTAATGTAGGGTAAAACCACTAATAATTAACCTGTCTGGTCAGAGATTATCAAATGTTGAAGTCATACAACGCAATCACTTCTCTCATGGCATCACCGACAATAAACCAACAAATATCCAAGTTCCCTGCTATATAAAGATATTAACTAATGCTATTGCCTATTACTTGGCTAAAGGCATGTTTTTATTTAACACTGTTGAAAACGAGGGCTTTAAGGCAATAATTAAAGACCTTTTCACAAATTGTTTTGTGTTATGGCTGCAAAGACATGCCTCTCTTTAAAGTTACCTCTGATTTATTTTTTTTTTCTTTTCTCAAATGCACCAGTTGAGACCACTCAGTCCTCTTTGACATTTGAGTGCTTCCGGAACCAGTGTCAATTAAAATAAAGCAGTGCTTGTACACCCACTCTCCAACTCAGCTCTATGACTAGCTTTGTAGTCAATTCAGAGGTGTAACAGCACTAGGTTGACTTCAACCCATGAGGATCTTGATGCACAAATCACACTGAGGAAAAAGACATTTGAGGCCCAGTTTAAAAGTGTTTTTTAAAAAGATGCTTGATATTATGAGAGCATTGCTTTTTGAACTCTGGAGACAATTTTTTTCTTTCTTTTTTTATCTGTAGCATTGTTTAATCTTTGCAACCTGTGTTGAATGACAATTGAAAAGGAATATAAATTTTTGTATCTCCAGAGCAATTTTTTTTTCACTAAAGAAATGGAATATATGTGATAGAATTGTCATCTTAGTTCACATTGAGAAAATCATGCAGCCCTGGAAGCGATGCTATTTAGATGCATTTGCTATATTCTTAAGAATGATGTAAAAAAAAAAAATGAAAGAAAACATTTTTTTTAAGGGCACACACTAGTTTGTTGTGTATATGTATTACTTTCAGAAAGATTGTGGAGTATTATGCACAGATTGATATGTTCCATTAGAGAACTCAGTTTGTCTGAGCACTGGATTGGCTTTAGAAGGCGAAAACAGACATATTGCGTCTCTTAGGTATTTAATTGTGTTAAAATGTCAGGACGAGTGATGGTACCATTGGGATATCATTACAGGGCTCGGTGGTTTAAATGAACTCACCTCTAACTAGACAGCTAAAAGGCACTGAATGGGTGTTTAAATGGTAGAACTGATATATTTCTCCTGCTAAAATCAACTTGTGTATTCACTTAGTAATTCTTTAAAAAATTTACAGTCTTGCTCAACACTGGTTTGATTGATATCTACATACCTGTTGGGGACTTTAGGCTGTCGATCATGTTAGGTAAACGACGTGCAGAATGGTTTACTGCTGTTCTGTGATGTGTTGTTTTCTGTGGCTGTTGTCAGTTAAAGCTCAGCGTGCGTGTAGTTCCAATTAATGATAATGTTTATTAGTTGATTGTTGTTTTATTATAGCACTTAAAACATAAGTGCATGTCAGCTCTCTGGTGCGTGTAAAGCTAATTTAAGCAAGGGCTGGTTAGTTTACATGTCTGGGCCATTTCAGCCATGTAAATTATGATATCAACTGGAAAACCTGTTTTGTGTGTGTGTGGTTTTACCCATCTTAGTTTGGAGTCTTTTAATAATATTGAGTGGTTGTATTTAATCATACCTTACATTGAGCTTACTTAGTGTTGTTAAAGTCACATTTGAGGGCTCCACAGTCAATTTTTTTCTTTGGAAGAACTATTTTATTTTATTTATTTTTTTGCCATACTTGTGGTTTGCTTGATGGATGCTTTTGTTGTCCACTAGTCAGCTGTTCCACCAGTTTAGTTTAGACTGAAATATGTCAACAAAGAAAATGAACTGCCATAAAAATATTTAGGATTCTCAGAGAATGAATCACAGTGACTTTTGTGACTACTCACTTTTTCTGTCATCCTACATCTTCTGGATCACTATAGGTGGGGGTGAGGATTTTGATTGTGACAGAGGAAACTTATTCATGGAGGGGCTCTATGAAACTGGACAGCAGAGTGTTAAAGGTCTTTGGCCCCCTGCGCCCCTACTGACACTCCTGTCGTCTTTGCTTCGTCTTCTATTAATTACAAGAGGCCTACCTTCCATCACCAGCCAGCAAAAGGAAAACTAATAAAATATTGAAGTTGAGTACTAGTACATTAGTCTTAGTTAAGGACATCTGAGAGAATTTTCAAACATTTACAAGTGACCCCAGTTAAGAAATAAAAATAAAAAAATAAGAAAATTTAAAACATTAACTGGTCAGAAAGTAAATGAAACAAATCAGTGGCTTGGAGTTTAATCAAATACCAGATTTGTTTTTCTTTGTTTTCATTCATTGCCTCAGAAATGCTGTTCATCTTTAAACCTACAAAGTGTGTGCTTTTTATTAACAGGAATGTACGTTTTCTTCATTGCAGCAAACATTATCGTCTTGTTACCCAATGTAGGGTTCAAACGGGGTTCTGCTCAGAACTTTGTCTTCAAACTACCAAAATAAAAAAAAAAGACATTTCCATTTTCTCGTCTACTTTAATGACAGGTTTGTATTGCCTTAGGACAAATGAGAGCACAGTAATGAGAAAAACAATAGGATGTCTGAGTACACAGCACAAAGAGATGGGCAAACAGGATTCCCGCCATTTGCTTTATACCGACTTTTTAACGATGCCCTTGATTAATTGGTCATTTTGTTGTAATGCTGTTTTAGTAGCTGAGCTCCGGGGAAAGGCAGTCAAACTTTATATGCTAAAGATCGTTGGAATTAGTAGTATTCTTGTGTTTTGAATATCTGGGCGCCCAGACTCCAGATTAAGCTAAAATGTACTAGAAAGCTGTCACCTACGTGACTTTACTCTTCACTGCAGCATCTGCTCTTTAAATTATTCATCTGCTTGGGATCATTAGGTCTGTTTCTGGTTTGCACATCAGCAGTCTCAACTGTCATTACATCTGTCTGAGGCTCACATGTTATTGAATGTACAGTATTGAAAACTGTCAAGGTTGTCGATAAGTCAAAAATAAAGTTCTTTGTCTATTAGCTTTGTGAACTTCAGAGTACAATGATTCTTTTGAAGCTAAATCACAATTTTAGCTTGCTGTTCGGCTTTTTCCATTGAATGTATTCTAACCAGCTGGCAGCAGTTGTGAACTGTAGTTGAGCAGAAATTAAAAGTTTTTGTACACAATATTTTATTCTGCATATCCAGCAAAGGATAAACAGCCTGTGTTTTAAACCGTAGCATCATTTTTGCCACCTAATAGACTGGGGTGTAAACTCTAGACCCCTGAGTGGAACACTCTGCTGCATTCAATCTAGAAATACTATAAGGGCATGTACACATTGACCAGGTTGGGCACACTGATGGATAAACATGCTTAATTATGTTTCAGGTCTATGTTTGCAGTGGTAATAGACAGGTTGACAGATGGGGTCAAGCAGGAGTCCCCGTAGACTATGTTGTTCACAGATAACATTTCGATCTATAGTGAGAGTAAGGAGCAGGTAGAAGAGAGTCTGGAGAGGTGGAATCCTCGAGAGCAACGGTTACCAATTTTTTTAGCTTCTGACCCCTCAAAATAACAATTCCCCAAATATCCTTGGTTGAACTACACAAATATTGCAAAAATGTAGGTAAATGCATAATGAGGTCACAAATAACTAAAATTTATATTATACTACTTTTACTTTTTTATGACTAATTTTGTAACAAATATAGTGAAAATATGCTAGTAGAAATTTATTTATTTTCTTTTCTTTCTGGAGATCATCTCAGGACTCCAACCTGGTGTTTTGTGACTAACAGTGGAGTCTTGACCCCAACTTTAGGAACCACTGGTCTAAAGAGAAGCTGAGTGAAGGTTCATGGATGTAGCGAAGGAGAATATACAGAGGGTTGGTGTGACAAAGAAGGATGGTAGAACAGGGTGAGATAGACAGATGATCATCGTGGCCAACCCGAAAGAGGGGAGCAGAACAAAGAAGAATAAGACTAAAACGACTCTAGGGCCTTACACAGTAGCTCATACATTACACTGGTAATGTATAACTTGTTTTTAACTTGTTTTTAAAAGTTGTGCCAAAAAGCAGTCTGCCAGACAGAAAGAGAACGTGGAACTGCAAACAGAAGGTGTTAAAAATGAACATCTTCAAAGAAAAAAAAAATTCAGAAGACACTACTAAAAGATTTTCTCAATTTATCACAAAATGCTGTTTTTTAAATATACTGTTTTTTACATTTTCTAATATAACTGATAATTGAAGGGCTTTCATACCCCTTGGGGAACAGTTGATACACTTTTAAAGCACCTGGCATGTAACAGAGTGGGTGATAATTGGCTTTGGGAATGCCTAATGCTGAATTCCTCCTCTGTATTTGGTTGAAGCCAAGTTCTTGCCCTTAACAAAATCACAGAGCGTGGGACAGTTGTCTAGTTTGCATTTCGATATCATTTGACCCAAGTGGAGCGCTTGTGTGAAAGATCTGACTGTTCATTTGCTCAATATTAAAGCCATCTGTTGGTGTTTGCTTCCTCCTTGGGGCATCCCTCTAATGTGTCTTTTGTTTGCCACGCCTTACAGAGCACATCAAACAACCCCAAACTAAAATTAGAACAGACTGACACGGGAATAGGAGCATACACATTTAACAGATTAGCAACACAGGAGAGTGGGAGGGTATGCTTACGTCCTGCTCACCCATGCACATAGAGAGCTCTGTTCGTATGCAAATTCATTTACACGTGCCATCTGGAAAACTTGTCTGTGGTTAACAAGTTCAGCTATTTTGATTCTCCATTCCTAGTATCTCCTTTGCTTCTACAAGCTGCTTTAAAACCCACGTCAAATTTTTTTTTTTTTTTGTGATATACATCTCTTTCTTCTGTATGCCGAGTCGCGTTTACCAACTATTCTTCTCTCAACCTTCCAAACATGTCTTCAGACTGTGATGGATAGTTACCACACCAAAGGCAAACATGTGATTGGTTGCTTCTGGTGGAAGGAGGAAAAGAAAGCAAGCTAATGACAACACTGTCGAGAAAGAAATTGATCAGAAAGCTTGTGCAGGCGGCTCTGGCTCTGGGTTTAATGAATAATTTAAAATCTGGATGATGATTCAGCACTGCTAGCTGTGTTTAGCCTTTTGAAAATAACTGTACAGTAAAATCTAATGGGGTGTGCTTTGTTTAAGGGATGAAGTGTGAAACAGAAAGGGATAGAGTGTTGTTGATTTCCATAGGACGTGCAAGAGTTAAATCACAGGTGTTTTCCTTTTTTGTTTTAGCTTTGCTAGATACATTTGCTGCTACCACAGTGTTGTTTATCTTCCCCGGGTTAGATGATAACAGGTCCATTTATTGAAATATTTCTATGCAAAGTAGCTTCACATCTGAAACCAAATCAGTTGTTTTCATCGTGTCTGCCATTAACCAATACTATTTGCCCCAAAATATTCACAGCAGTAAATAAACATTTAAAATATCCATGATTTTGACAGTTCTGTAGTGAGTAGATGTTTAACTGAAAATCATTTGTTGACAGATTATTAATAATGTTTTTACCCATGTGTATGTGTGTTTGTATGTTTATCAAAATATCTTATGAACTATTGCTAGTTTTTTTGTTTCTATAAAACCTGCAGAAAGCAATCATTTGGTAGACAGTTACAATGAATTGACTTTTTGAGTCAACCCGATTCAAGATGACCACCTCAGCCAACTGACCTTACAAATCATAAAAATAGATATAACTTAATTCATTTTACAGATATTGACCTAAACTCTGGTGTGGCAATAGCAGAGACTGATCCCCAACACTTATTCTGAGCTCTAACAGATTACACAGTTAAAAGTTTTGCCATTAGTTAGTTGGAGTCAACTTTGTCTGTTAGCAAAATATCTCATTAACCACTGGATGGATTTTATTGAACCTTTGAGGAAATATTCATTGGATGTACCTGTACAACTGATTAACTTTTGGAGTCAACCCAATTTAATATGGTTGCCACAGCCGTCTGACTGTAGAAAGCACAAAAATAACTCTAATTCTGTCAGTTTTACAGATATTGTGCTAAATTCTGGTGTGATGGTAGTCAAGAGCTATTCACAACCTCCAAGTTCTGTTCAAGCCAGCATCTGGTTTCAGCTCCACAAATGTAAGAAATTAGACTTCTTTTGGTTATATGCAAAATCTATTTTAAGCGTATATAAATATTTTTATTGTTGATGTAGTTCTGTTACTTTTTTGCCTTTAAGTTTAGCAACTTAACTGCAGGTAATTATTAGAGGCAGAGACATACATACAACCTATTGGGTAGCCCCCTCTTTTGTATTAAGAGGTTTCATGAATTATGGAGTTTGCACAGCAGAGTGCTCTGATTTGATGCTGGGGGCCATTAGTCCCTTCTTGCCAGTTCTGGTCTCCACACTCCAACCCTGAGCCTCTAATGGAGGCAAAACAAGCTTCTGTTTATGTAATGGCAGGACTTTAAATGTAACACTAAGATAAATCGCAGCATGGGAGGCGGGTAGGGGGGTGAGAGGTTGCTTCCGGTTTGGTGGGGTTCCAGAGGTCGACGTGCCGGATGACAGGCTTGGAATCTGTTCCCAAAAGACATTTTTGACCCCTTGGAGAGGAAGTTGTGATGTAATCATAACTCCAGATTAGATAAGAATTGTTGTTGAACATGAACTTGATGTATCGTTAAGTTAAAAAATATATATATAATTTTGAGCTCCTGAACTAGAATTCAAAGATCAAAACATAGCTGATATTTTAAAACTTCACTCAGTTCTTAATCTTCCTAAAAGTCATCAGTTGTTAGTAAAAAAAAAATGAACATTTTGAAAACTTCCCAATTAAACAAACAAGTCAGTAACAAAAAGGGGCCTAAAATGACTTGCACATGACTTATTTTTCTTCATTCACTGAATGGGGATTTATGAATATGCTAATGTGTGTGTATGGGTGTATAAATATATATATATATATAGTGCATGCAAGACTAAAACTAAAGAGAAAAATGGAATTTCTTTGGACAGAGGCTTGATGCATTTTACTGCAGCATCACAAAATAAACATGCTCCACCCAGCTCATACTTACCATGTTTATATAACTTATTTACTCCAGCAGGACGTTTACTTAAGACCTGCACCTTTACAACAGTTTTATCAGAGGTGATGACAGTTAACAGCAGTCCAATGTGATATATATATATATTTTTTTCATTTTCATTTTCAGATGTGATTTACCAAGCTTGTCCAGAGTTCATTGGTCAGCCATGAGTCTCAGCCTCTGCAGATGGATCTTTGTTATGCTCCTGTTGCATGAACTCAGAGGAAGTTGGGACGGAGCACCGTTTATTTATGGGGCAGGGAGGTCTTTCCCGTCTTAGTGCAACTCTCAGTCAAGCACAAATGGAAGCTTCACAAATGATTTCATGTCTGCGGCTGTAACTTTTTTTTTTTTTTTTAATAGATTCAGATGTAGCAAGGAGAGCTTTGCTTGTAAAAGTTTGCAAGACTTTTCTATTATGGGACCCCCCACCCCACATTTTGCTGCTTAGATTGTTAGCGCTGCCAGGAATTTAGCATTTTGTGGTGACAATCTGAAATGCAGTGATGAGTGAGTCTTTGAAAATCCTCTAGAAGCTTTTATCCAGTGAATGAATGCGTCCATGCTGGCATTTGTGCATGTTTAAATCAAGGGATACTTCATGTATCTCACATATATGATCTTATTGTATTTTGTCATTAATGCCGGTCTGTATCATTGGTCTCTTTAAGCTAAATCAGGTGGAAACAGTTTGACACACATTGCCCTTTATGAAAGTGTTTGCTCTGCTTTACTGCCCTGCTTTATTGGGCATGGATACACGCACATACACAGGTTCACACGTTCTTTAACTCACAAACACACTGGTTTAGACGCTGTTGCCTCTGGGCTTTAACGGATGGTATGTATATGGCAGTTTGAATTGGAAAGTAGCACCATTAGAAAGATGGATGATTGCAAATTCTACAAGTGAAGGAGGTCTCTTTTCAGATATTCATGTTTCCAATCATGCATTTGGACTCCCTGTGTTTTACATATGCATGCTCTTCCTGGGTGTGGCCTTTGAAACTGAGTCACGCCTAGGCCTTCTGGCCCTCTTCCTCCAGCAGACTGGAAAAGCTCCTTTATCGCAGATCTCCACCACACCTCTGAGACTCCATCATCCTCATATCTGCTGCCTCACATGGCTCCGTGTGGCACACACATCTTTAAGATGCAAAGAGTCTGGCAGCTGTGTGTGCTTGTGTGTGAGGTTATCAGCATAAGTCTTATCTGGTCATTTGCATTATGTGGGCACAGCTTATGTATTGTGTTGGATTTGCTGATTGCATGCATTGAGATGTTACTTTTGTTGTTCCACACAAATGGATGCAGGGTAAAAAGACAGGGAGGTGTGTGTGAGGGGGAAGCCAAACCATTGTCATGGATCAAAGATCAAAGATTGTCTCTGTGATGACGGAGAAGCAGTTGAAGGAAATGAGGACATGAAAATTATGAGAACAGCCTTGCCTTGCCTGAGGCTTTGAGGCAATTTGTGTATGACTGTGTGTGTGTTCTTTGCTCCTGTTCTATTTGCTAGGAATGAATGGTTTATTACAAAGCCACAATTCATTCCCAATTAAAAATGCCTGATTGATTTTTTTTTCTTTCAGTTTTTTAACATTCTCACAATATTTTTTGTCCAATCCACAGCCATTTTATTTTGCTCACTGTTGAGCCTGAATTGACTGCTGACGCTGATCCACCACCTTGTCAATATGTGCACTGATAACAGTGAAAGCAGCCTCAGGGTTGGATCTATAATTACAATTGATCACAGTCGAATAGAGACACGTTTGCTTTTGCCAAAAGGATTAACATCATTCTCAGAAAACTGAGACTCATTGGTGTAAGTTAGCAGACTTGTTTTCTTTGATATCACTCATTTGGGATTTTCTTAGCAAGTGATTTCCAAACTAATTAAACAAAAATAAATAAACAACAAATGAAATAAATAAAACAGAGGTTAGGTTGATTGACTTGTCCAAATGTAATACATACAAACTGAGCACAATTTAGGCTCAAAAAGTGATGGTTAAATCTTTTGTGAAGTGTGTTTCTGTGGCAAGGTTACAAACTATTAACATCTTATCTTTAAAAGAATTCTAGCAGTTAGCAGTAAAGTGTTGCATCTGCTTTACAAACATGGCTAACTTTTACAGTGCATACTTCCTCCTTTGTGGCAGGTACATATGCTGGTCCTGATTGTGATCACATATTGCATGTGATTATAGTTCAGTTTTGTTCTAACTCAGAGTATGCAGTATAAAACCATATTTAATTTTATTTGTCCAACTTACGGCTGGGGTGCTTTATAAAACCACAGCATTACGAAGGGTTATGTTTATTGGTCGGTTGTTTTGCACCATTTTAAACCCAGTAGTATTGTACAAAGTGGAGCAACATGCAGTGATATGTTTGATTAATTAAGCAACCATCTCAGTTATTCTGAAGAAATATTCAGAAACTGAATGCACAGAACTGAACTTTTGTTTTTAATTAAAACAATCCCCCATTTGATCTTGGAGCTAAATTGACAAGTTTGCTTATAAACTCAAAAGTGATCAGATTTTCAAATTATAATGGAACCAGCCAACAGGGACAGTGGTCCCATTTTGGCCTCAACTTCTAGGTTCCCATGAGATGTCTAGTATTCTAATAAATGGTTGATTAGTCAGACACCTCATGTAGTGGCACCAAAAACATTAAAGAGCTGTTTTATGATTGACAGGAATTTAATCAGTACCCTATGTATAAATAATTTATCCCTCAACTCACTGTAATAAATGTGAAAATTTTCCTTTTTGTTTTCGTTGCTTGAGCATGTTATTTTTAAGTGTACCTGTCCTCTAAAATGTGTCAAAGTTGTATCTACTAACAATTCTGGTTTCATTATTATTATTTTTTTGTATTATGGTAAGTGTTGGTACTTTAGGCTGCTAGTCATTCACAGATAACTTGACAGGAACATTCTATATATAGTTTTTAAAATATACCAACAGGCCTCCTCAACCTTAGCTGTCATCTGTTTACACATACCCTTTTTCAAGACACGGTTGAGATCATCTTACTCTGTCATTTACACAAAAATCTCTGTGGAGCACTTGTTTCATAGGTCTGTGTTTCTTGTCAAAACCTTCCTCTTGCCTGCATCGCTCATGTCCTTCCTCTTGTCAACTTTGCGCTGCCAAACTGCATTCCATTGCTACAGAGGGCAAGGTGTTGCACGGATCTTGCCGGAGGAACTAAAGCACCCTACATATGATTGCTTTTTTCATCCTCCTGTCCCTCTCAGTGTTTTTGCAACTAGATGAGGACTGGCTGCTGGCCTGGACCAGGTGGTGAAATGGTTTCATCAAGATGACTGAAAGTCTCATTGGAATTTTTTGTAAATAAAAAAAAAAAATAGAAAAAACGAGTTGTCTGGACTAAATTTTCCGAACTTTATTTGCTTCCAGCACATCTTTGATCTAATATTTGTTGCACTGGAGGTGGCAGAATGTGGGCAGAAAAAGAAAGACAAGTAATTCAAAACACTATATTAACTTTGACAACATTAAAAAAAACAACAAAAAAAGGAGATTTAAAGTTTCTGAATTTGAGACTGGTGAACTTTACTATTTGTACTAGATGACCAGAACTGTACTTTAATGCTTATTCTAAGTGGTAATCACTGCAAAGTTTGTAACTCCACAAAATACTTAGAACTGCTGCACTAAACTGGTTACTGGCAGCTGAAAAAACAGTGATAATAAAGTTAATTTACTTACCCACTTGTGGTTCACCTAGTCTGTTAATTCATTTTTATTGCATTTAATAGACCAACCATATTTATAAAGTCTGCATGGAAAAAGTAAGCTGTTTAAGGGTTGTTTTAATTTTTTTAAATAAATTGTTATGTAGGTTGTAAGTCTCCCATAAGTGTTTTTTTTTTCTTCTTTAGAAATATTCTCTTGTGAATTATTTCATATTAAATTGCATATATTATTGCATAAGTAAAGAACATTCAACCTAAAGAGAACCAGTTTCCTGGTTTGGTGGACAGATTCTATTGTTTGGCTTATCAGAACATTCATAAAATAAACAGGAGTTTGTGCAAGGTCATATGGCCAGAAGCAGGACTCATTGTTCTGGGAACCTGGTAACTCTCTGGTGAGCCATAGCTTATAATGTGTGAGGTAGAAAAAATGAAATCAAAGAGAGAAAAGCCAATTTTGCTCAATAATTGGACATTGAACAATGCTGGTGAGTCTTGTGCTTTTATCACCATTCTCCATGCCACACATCAATGATAACAATATGTAGGTTGGTTTAGGATTTGCAAAGTAAAGTTATTCACCACAGATTTTTAGAGATTGTGTCTTTAAACTCAGTTTTCACAAAGGTTCTGACAAAAAATAATAAATAAATAATATATATATATATATATACACAACCACCAGGTAGTGGTCAGTTGACAGCTCCGCCCCTCTC
>JAOXNZ010000038.1:22281175-22295507 GCA_028566095.1 Kryptolebias brasiliensis
AATATTTTAAAGAGTACACTTTTGAGGTATTTGTGATTGATTCAGTTTATTTGTTAGAAGAAGAAGAATTAATCAAAAAGTTATGAACAGATCCATATAAGACTACAAGAGAAAGGACATTGCCCAGTTTAGTCGAATTCCTAATTTGGAACATCAAAGGTCTATCACCTCTAAGGATTTTTCTTTTTTGTTTTTCAGCCTTAGCAGACGTTTGCTATTCTCAAATTGCTCTTGTACTTCATTGGATTTTCTTCAAGTTTACAGTTGCTAATAATATAGGATTTCAATGACTCTAGAAGTTATTTTTAGTAACCACATTTCACTTAGTCATATAAATGCACTCTCTGCAGATCTGTTACCATGCTTTGACCACAAATAATACCACTTCATAAATGGACAACTTGTCTGTCAGAACCACCTTGTGAATGTGGTCTCTTGTGTCCCTTGAGGCACACATGATGGCTTCATTTTAAAAAACAGCTGTGTGTGAGTCTGTGCCTTTGATCAAAAACTGATGGAGATGCATTTTTGAGAACTTGTGAATTCCAGCAACACTGGACTCATATTCTATTAATATATTACTTTTTAAAAGAAATTTACGTGATGCCCACAGGCAGGAATAGGCAATCATTTATGGTGACTGATTATTATTCCTGCATCTCAACCTGGTACTACTTTGACCCATTCCTCTTCAAAGAACAACTTCAGCTCTTGGACATTGGTGGGTTTTGTCCATTTGCTTGCTTAAAGTTTTTCCAAAACATTTCTGTTGGATTAGGGTCAGTACCGTCATTTCAACACATTGTTTTTCTACATGACCCCCTTCCTCTTTAGATTCAGTTCGTGGACAGATGTCCTGACATTTCCTTTCAGGATTTAATTCATAAGTCATTGTTCCTTTAATATTGGCAAACTTCACTGACCCAGAAACAAGCAAACAAGACTAAGTGTTGATAGATAATAGCAGGGCGTTCAAAAGTAGCCGGCTGCCGGTAAAAATCACTGTATAAAACCTTCATTCAGCTACATTTTCATTGATTGACCAAAAGTATTTTTGTAAACGTTTGCCTAGAAGGGTCCCTGTGTTATCCCCGATCTTCATAACAATGCAAAATGTATCTTTATTCACAATAAATATTGAATTCCTTCCTCCCTGAGTTTGTTTTTGGTCATTTTTGTCGATCCATGGGCGCAGCCATCTTTGAGCAATCAAGAAAGTAAGCGCTATTTTAACACCACCACTATTTGGCTTACCTGGTGGGGTCCTTTGAGGACACCAGGACAGAGGACACATCGGGATAGATTGCTACAAGAGATCCTTCCTGCCCACAGCCATGAGCATCTATAACAACTCTTTAACAAAACCAGGATAATGAGCTACAACAACATTTAATTTCCCTTTGGGATTAATAAAGTTTTGTTAAACTCAATTGAATTGAATTGGACAGGAGTTTTCTTTTATCTGCCGAAACTTCTGATTGGTCGATGTTGGGGGTGTGACACTGCATTATTTTCCAGGCAGTGAATGACAGATGACAGATGGTGGAATGTCTGAAAAAAGAATGGTTGGATTCTACCAACCAAAAAGAATGCCAAGATCTATTTTAAATCTCCAGTCAATATGTTTTTATTCAAAGCTATTTTACAAGATTACCTACTTTTTTTTTCTGCCTTGGGAGATCGTTCCTTATCTTGGCTGAATTAATTCTCCATCTGATTTTCTGAAAACTCTCCCAGTCCTTCCAAAATGCCAAAAATTCTCACAAAATGTCCTCAAAAAAGACTGATTTTGGACACTTTAAACACCCTCCCAGCTTTGTTCCAAATTCAAGGAAAATGCATTTCTGATGTTTTAAATTTTAAATTTAGAACATCAAAAAGTAGACTTTGGTTAAAGTAGGACTTCACCCAGTGGGTGACTAGCCTCCCACTCTTAAAAATTTGAACCCCCTGTTAAAGACCATTGATTGTTCTTCTACTCTGAATTTCCCTTTTTAAAATTATGACATATAAACATTATTTTGGTCTCATCTATTCATGACAGCAGTGTTTTTTTTTTTTTTTCTTCAAATAATCTTCTAGCTTCTCCAATTGATCTCTGTCAAACTTTGGATGGACATCTGTTTTCTGTGGATGTTGGTCTGTAGATTCTGAATCAGCCAGGACATGTCAGTGCTTGGATTTTGGTAAAAGGCAACAAATTTTTTTTTTTCTTGTTTTTGAAGACCTTATATTTATTTTCCCCAAGGCGTCTTCATTTCTATTTATGAATTGGGAGTTGTAGGCATATGAATTATTGTTGGGACAATCACACTAAAAGGGTCATTAGGATTACATGAATCACTGACCCACCCATTTATCCTGTATGTCGTTTGGTTCATTGCCCCATGTGAGTTGATAACCAGCTAGCAGACCAACACAATGTTTGAGTGGTTGTGGAATCGCTTGAGAAGAAGCATCAAGGCTGCATTGTAGTTATTAGGCTATACTTGAGGCCACCCTCTTTGTTTAATATTTTTAAACAGATTTTTTTTTTTCACCCTCCACACATTCTAATAAAAACACTGAAATGCCCACATTGTGCCACTTGGTGACAAGAACATTCACATTAATGATGTGTCAAAATCAGAGAAAGAAAATGCTTAACTGTACTAAAGATCCTCCCAAAAGTCATTTTTCTTTCATATCGTTTACAATTTTTTTCTCAACTATTAGTCATTTTAGCACATGATCAAAGTTTGATTGTGATAGGATCAGGATGACGTGAGACAGACCCAGAAAAACATCTCCATATTTGTTTGGTTTTCTAGGGCACCAAGTGATAATGGTCATGCATGAAATAGGCTGCTACATCATTGTTTCTGTAAAGCTGCATAACCAATCTCTACACGGATCAACTATAAACAGAGTTTTTAAAAATATTTGTGTGTAAGGCAGGTGCAAAGGCAGCAGAAATCTACGCTTTTAAATATTTGGAACAGTGTGAATGGTGCCTATAATATGCCTTGCTCTTCAATTAATGGTTGGTCTGGTTGAAAGCATATTTTAATTTAATGCCCATATTTTCTGCATTGATTGTGCCTTTTGAGATGTGTAAGTTGCAAATGCCATAGGCAATAATGCACCCCCATACCATCAAAAAGACAGACGTTGGTTAACAACTCAATCAGAAGGAAAGAATAGTCTTGAATTTCCTCCATTTGTCAAGTGGAGTTCAATCACTTTAGCAAGGATTTTGTAACTTTATCCTACATAATGAGCATCAGCATTTTCCTCTTTTATAATTCTGCAAACATGTTGCAGCTTCATGCTGAGATCTGTTAAGCTGAAGGGTTTAGTTCATGGAGACTGAGATATATGTTCATATTTGTTAGCTTGTATGGAGGTAAAAGTCTATTAAATCAGGTGTTTTTCTTTTTTTGCACATGTGCAAGTGATTTTCACACATGAATACCAGAGACTCTGTGGAGTATGTGGGAATAAATTATTCCAGACTTTTTCCTCTGTTGATATCCAAAAACATAATGTTTAGAAATGATGGGTGGGAGGTAGAACATTAAAATAGTGTGTTGTGAAAATGCTTTTTTTGTTTACAGCATGCAATAACAGATTTTTTTTTGTTGATACTTTTGCTTTAATATTATTTCTGCATGCATTTATTACTTGAAAGTTGGTTGAAATTTTTTTTGCAAGAAGTCTGTAATGGATTCGTCAAACATCTGCAAAAAATCTCAATGCTGCAGCTCGTGCGTGAAATGGCCTTTTTTTTTTTATTTAAATTTTTTGTTTGATCTAAAATTTCTCTGTTTTTAAGATAAAGCATTAATGTTCCACCTGTAGTGGGAGGTATCTCAGTTGGACCAGTGTGTTTTCCATCTCCGGCAACATTTTTATACCTCTGACGTGAGACTGAAGCGGTCCAGGCGCGTGCCTGAGAGAGATGCAGAGACACGCAGAAAGAAGGAAGTCACGGCAGTGCACACAGCAATTTAAATTTTAATTGCCTAAATTTATCTTCCCCATACAGTGTGACGGGATGATAACTAAGGCTGATAGCACAGAGAGTCTGTTTGTTAAAGCTTGGCAACATCCAGATATCTGGGCAGGAGTCACAAGGAAAGAGCAGAATGGATTTACTGCAACATTTCTTAGCTTCTGACAAACACTCACACACACAGTACAGTGCACAGTTCAGCTGAGGCTTAAGTGCCGGTTTACTTTTAAAGCTGAGCAAATTGCTCGATTTTTGGTCTGTCTGTGGCACTTCATCACCTGTACTCAAATTAGATTGCTTTAATAGTCAGGTCTTACAGCAAACAGGAGAGTGCCAAGGTAAGCTTTCCTCAAGTTGATCGTTAAATAAACTTTCAGTGATCAGCAGCAGCTAATGTCACACTCAGTCAATGCTAGAAAGTTTTCAAAATTCCTGTCTTATCTTACAAAATCCCAAAGTCTGCTGACAGTAGCACTAGATTTACTTTAGACATGGCATTGCCGTAACAAAAAAACTCTGGCATAGTTTTATGATGGTTAACATTGCCAACAAAAGACACAACTTTAATATCCCAATAGAGGCCTCAGAGTTCTGTCTTCTGTTAGAATTTTGAGCATTTCTGAAACTACATAGAGGACTGGACCTAAACTGTAAACCTTTGGAGTTTTATCTAGAAGTTATAGCACCACATGCGTATGTCATGGATTCTGACATGGACTGTAAACATATAACCTGATGTGCTAGGTCAAATTAATTTCTACGTCTTTGAATGTTGCCCAAACTGCTTTTTGGAACCATCTGGGTTTAGAAAAAATGAAATGACTTGTATTATCTTTGACAGCCTCTTAAATATATGCTGTAACTGTAGGATCTGCTTGATGTTTTGCATTTACAGATTATATTTAGTTGAGATTTGCTCGATGTCAGAAATTGTGGAAATGCTCGCTTTGCTGAATACCATTTAAATAAGTATATTTTTTACATATTGTGCTTGAGATAGAAGCTAAACCTGAGAGAAAAGGGTATTTCTGTCATGAATATGGGGTGTTTAAGAGAAAAAGTAGACTGTCTATAAATTTCATTGTAGCCTCCCAAAGTTTGAAATCAGTAAAGCAAAATATGTGTCAAAACTCCAGTAAGTGGCTTGTTTTCTCCAAATTGAAAGGAGGAGGAAAGCTCAGTTGTGTCTTCAGCATTCACATATTATCATAGATATAAGTTAGTCTTTATACCAGGAATTCATCCAATTATTGTAAAGTTTCATACAAATTTCATAAATGATATAACATGCCAACACTTTTAGATGTTTCTGTGAATCCAAGAAGATTCAGCTTCACCGTAACATCCAAATTTCCCACAGAAACATTTTCTTCACCATTTGAATTCAGGAACCGAAAAGATTGTGACCTTATTTCTCAGCACTCCAGAGACTGAATTGCTGACACTAATTTGGTTGCTCCCCTTCAAATTGAGTGGATTGAACATCTTGTGTTTTGCCGAGTTACGGATGTGTACGCTCTTGTAAAATTCATAGTTTCTTTGCAACATCAGCCGAACCATTATCTACTGTAGCTTTGTGCTGTGGTTTGTTCTTTTCCCCTTTTTCTACACTTTATGGCAACCAGTGTGACAAAAAGGGGCAGGGCAGAGACGGGTAAGCAAAGATAATGTTATGATAAAAAAAAAAGACAAAAAATCCAGAAAGGGACTGTGCTGTCATCCTAATGCTTTTTTGGATTCAACTTTAATGGCCAAGAATTTGATCATAAATGCTTCCTTTTTATTTATTACAAAAATCAAAATATCATTCTGTTAATCTTTCCTTACTCTATGAAGGATGGTTAATATTCTTATACAAGGTGGATGATACATCGAAAAGTATATTGAAAATATATACTGTTACAAATAGATAAAAATAGTGGTCATAAAAGGATAAAAAATATAAATGTTATATACTGAGGATCTCTGTTAAATCGATTAACAATGGTTGTTACTTCATTTAGCAATAGCCAGATTCATACGTCAGCAACTTGTAATTTGTGGGTCAAAAGCTAAAACGTTTGGGAACAACTGATATAATTCTACAAGAATTCAGTTTCTCCTGCAGTATTGATTACTTTAAAATTCTGTCATTTTTATACTATGTATTGTGATAGGGCCTCCAAATAGTGCAGTGTTGGTTTTAGATCATATTGCACTGCCCTAATTTTCAGGCTAAATGAAATCAGATTTCTAACTTTGAGAATCTGTTTATAAAATATTGAGAACAAGAGGTCTGTGTGTTGTAACACAGTGCAAACAAAATCAATTAGACCCTGTACCCCATTTCCTTTCCTTCCTCCTTTCACTGTCCCTGTCTTCTATGGCATTTATTCATCTTTCCTCATCATCCTCTACCCCCTTGTGTATGCATCACTTATTTGTCTTTCAACTAAGCTGTAAATCATCTTCAAAATAAAGATGCCTGACCTCAGTGTGTGCAGTTTTTACTTTCTCTACTTTCTTCCCTTCTGTTTGTTCACTATTCACAACTGCCTCTGAGATTTATTTTCATCAACAAATGCAATGAAAGCATAATTGAATAATTTTCTTAAGGGAGGCAGCAGCATAATGTGTAATTTCGCTGTGCCACCATGCTGTTTCATAATATGCTCTCACTCAGTTGGCGTTGCGCCCTGAAGTTGCTTTTTGAGTTCCTCTGTATGAAACAACAACCCAAGTGAGCAATTGTAAAGACTGCGAGCAATCACATATTTTTGGTTTTCTCCATATTCCCACTGATTTCCATCCCGTCCTGCTAGGATTCCAGCAATAAAAACCTTACAAATGTACTTAATTAACTACAATAACACATTTAATATCTGTTACTGAAAGTGTAATGAACCTCATTGATGCTCCTAAAATGGAACAAAATCAAGTTTAATGCTTCAGCTAACTCCTCCATTTGAGGAGTGAGGGTATCTGAGGAAAAGGTATGGCTGAGAAGGAAGCAGTAAAAGTGAGAAGGATTATGTTTTATTTAGATGACAGCTGCTTTAACTTGTCTGTGTTGAAGGCCTCATCAGGTAGTTAATGTTGTGACTTGTGTGACTGATGGTCTTTGGAAGATAGTGCAGTGCTTAGTGGAATAATGACTCGCTGCTGCAGAGAAACCCCATTATCAAACTGTCACTGGATGTAAAGAACTCATTTATAATTAGCATCAAGATAAGAATTTATGAAGGTTCTTGCTTGAAGCGCTAGTTGATAAATGCTTTTGGCTCATTGGATGATTGGAATTTTTGTTGCAGAGAATTTAGAGCAGTGGTTGGCAATATATATTTTTTTCCAGAGGGCCAATATGATTTAATGATTGAACGGTCATACATTGAATTGAGAGGCCCATCATGTTTCTTGCAGTTTTTTATATATATCATCATATCATCTGCAAAAATACAGAGTAAGCCAAAGGCTAATCTAACCTATGACTGAAGGGTGTCTTCTTCTTCTTGTGTGGACATTTCACACTCAGTGTGCATGCTACATGCCTTGTTTCCTGTTTTTTGGTGTATTTTTGAGGCGAGAGTTACAGCACCACCTACAGGCCTGGCATAGTTACTACAGTGTTTTGGGGCACTTTCTGTGTGAATGACTGCATTTCTATAAACGTGTGTTCATGAGGATACTTTTATAAACTATAAATAAAGAGATTGTTTTGGAAAATCTGTGTTTCTGTGTGGACAAAGCCGTAATTTAATAATCAACTCTGTTGAATAAAGCAACATTTATTCATATTTTCCTTTTTGTGAAACTTTCATTCTTAGTTTGATTCTGTTGGTGCAGACTTTAAACTTACAAACCTTGCAAATTAAAGTTTAGGCCTATTTTGTTTAAAATAACACGATCTCTGTTGTAGACTGGTATAAAGGCAATATAGACATTGCTTTTCTTTAAGATTATTTGATAAAATCCTATTTGTGTGTGTGTTTTTGTTTGTTTTGTTTTGTTTTTACTAGTTTTTTGCTTTGTTTGAGGACATTAAGGGCCACATTTACATAAACCAGAGGCCACTTTTAGCTCTCTGGCCATACTTTGTCAATGTGTTATTTAGAAGTTAGCATTAATCCGTAACATATTAAGCCTTAGTTGTCACAATATTTTAGCCTAAAGGTGTATTATTTGCCTTTGAGTCCCAGGATTGCTGTAGGATGGTAATCACCAAATCTGTTGCCTTGTTACAAACATAATCCGACTTCTGCACTCCATAAACACATTTAACAGTTTAAATCACTTTGACTTTTGTTTGTCTTAAGGAGGATGCGCTCATACAGTAGAGGCTTCATTGTTTGACACCCTGCTGTGTGATGGATGGGTGGACAGTAGTTTGTCTCTAATTATCATTAGCCTCCTGAAGGGGAGAAACCTGTTGTAATTGCAACTCTTATTTCTGCAGCGCCTTGATCAGCAAATGATTGTCCTCCTGCTGTTATGGTACAACAACATGGAGATGGCTGTCTTAACTGAGTCCAAAAAATGAGCTTGGTAATGTTGCTGTTAAATTCTAACTGTATATTGCTTGTAATTTGACTAATTTAGATAAATAAGTTGCTGCTGGGTCACATATAATTATGATGAAAAAGACAAATTTCTTAAAAATATGGGTTTATGAGATTTGCAAATCGCTGCATTTGGTTTTTATTCACAGTTTACACAACACCCCAACTTTTTTGGAATTTGGATTGTAGTACTTTTACATTTTTACTGACGCTTTCTAACTTTGATTAAAATTAGCTAGTTTAGGAAAAAAAACAAGAAAATTTTTAAATAAAACGTTTGCAATAATTTCAGCTAGGTTTAGTTTGTGCCTTCACACAGCAATTTCTCTCTTTTCCTTTGAGAATGAGTAATTTCCACATTCACACACACCATCTGTTGGAGGGGCTTGACTGCCTGCTGTGATTAACCTGAACATCTTTGCTTTCACCCTTGGTGTGAATGCGTACAGTTCCACTCTGCTGCTGCCACCACTCAATTGAGCTCAGTAAGTGCACATTTTCAATATGTGGTCCTAATATAGAAAGAAGTGTTCCTGGTCTTATTACCAGGTAGATAGCATCATATAGTGGAATTTATCTGACTGTCGTTATATGGTTTATTGTTCCAAAATCACAGATTTTCTCAGATTGTAGATTGCTGCAGCTCTTCTTGTTAGTTTCTATCTGCAATACTTTTTGTCTCCTGTCTCTTTAAGACCACACTCCCAAAATGTCTGCTGGAACTGTGTATCTGGTTGGTCAAAGTGACCTGGACACTAGGCAAGACATCTGCTCACTTCTTGTTTTGAATACACTATTTAGTAGTTTTGCTACTGTATATGTTTTGTGGTGATGTCATTAAGACAAGAAAGACAAGGTTTGACTGAAATGTATGTGATTCGGGCATTCTGTATTTAACACATCAATAAGAGACACCAAACCCAAATAACTGCTAAATTGTGGTGAAATGTAGTCCATTACTGCGTTTATTTTTCAGATTTCCATGTGTGCACCCTACCTGAGGCCAGTTGCATACGATTCAGTCACTTAATATCAGTGTATGTTTGACTGAAGTACACCCAAAACCAGAATGCATGATCTAAATGCACACTAGTAACTCACGTGGGTGTTATACGCCTTGTGAACATCCTGTTTTGATGTTGGACTTCTGCCTGGATACTGTCACACAAATGTGGAGATGATGCATTCAAATTACAGCTCCCTTTGTAAGAATTGTAAAAATGTATTGTGTTGTTAGCAATGTAAGAAGATGATGTAGTTCAGAAACATAACACTTGCTGATCTCTTGAAACTTGACTTTCTAGAGGAAAAAAATGCTTTTACTTTGCTTCAGTTCAATATGTGGGCAGACCCTGGTGAAAAGCATGCTTGGAGGTTGTACTTTCTCAGGAAGCATTCTTTATAAATAGCAATCTTTGTACATTGTGGTACATACTGTCCTGTTAGGTGAACACATAAGCTACACCTGATGATTCTTTTTCCTCGTGTGTATCTACTTATCATTGCCATTATTTCTGTTTTTATAATCTGCTCTTCTCTGTATTATAAAAGGAACCATTTTTACAATATTCTACCTTTGGTTTTGCTCCATTTGCTTTAAAAGTAAGAGCTATAAACCAAACTACATGTTCAGCACCGCAGCCCAGCTCACCTGAGTATACAAGCGCCTGCTATATCGACCATTCTATTGAGTCATTAAAGACCAGAGCTGCCTTGAGGGCTTTGGATAAAAACTTTGCAAGTATAGTGTTTGGCTGTATCGAGATAGTATCTGGGCTTTATTTGACTGTATATATATTTTCTCTTAGTCAGCATGATAACTTCTTCGATAAGACTAAATGGATCGTTTGTCTTTTATGTTATCTCAGCAATATCAGACTGAGCACTCATGTGTGCAGCAGTGTGTAAACACAACCACACACACACACACAAAGGAGACTAAACACAGACTGGCGCATGAAGGTGTACACTCATTCAGAGCAGTGGCTGAAATATTTTGGCTGCCGGCTCACAGAAATATTCAGCTATTTGTAATGTAATTCCAGCTTGATGAGTTTGATTCAAACAATATGCTGGACGCACAAAGACAAAATCCAAAATTGATCTCAGTTATTGAGTTAATATACTAATAGCTGAGCAATATGTTGACCAGATGACTGTTTAGCCCTGGGTCCTAAAGATTACTATCATATCCAGTTGTTTTCCAGAAGTAATCGTATTCATTTTGGAAAAAAAACAAACAAAAGAATGTGCTCTGATTACAGTTGACATACAAAATATTTGTGCTGAATGTGTCGGCAAATCGCTGACAGCCAGCAGCAAACATTCATTGGATACAATTTAAAGACTTGTGGCCCACCGCTGAAGGTGAAGGCAGAGCGATAATGTTTTTGTCTTTGTGTGTGTGTGTCTACATTTGTTCAAACCGTTAGCAAAATATCTCATGAATCACTGAACAGTTTTTAATGAAACTTTCAAAAAGCATTCTTTGTGTTGACATCTACAACTGATTACCTTTTGGAGTCAACCAGATTCAAGATGGCCACCACAGCAAGGCAATCTTAGCATACACAAAAAGGAATATTACTCAGACAGTTTTATAGATAATGAGCTACAATTTGGTGTAGTAGCAGCTGAGACTGATCCCCAAATTATACTCTGATTGTACAAGATCTGTGTTTAAAACTTTGACATCAACTTTTGGAATCAACTTTGATTGTTAGCAAATTGTTTCATCCATTCATTACTGAATGGATTTAAAAAAAACTTTCACATAGTAATCATTGGATGTACATTTATAACTGATTACCTTTTGGATTCAACCAGATTCAAGATGGCCACCAGAGCAAAACCTCTGCTTAAAACCTTGGAATTAGCTGTTGGACTCAATCCTGTCTGTCTGTTAGCAAAATATCTCAAACTACTAGACACATTTTAGTGAAACTTTTAGAAATTAATTGTATGTACATGTACAATTGATTGATGTTTGGAGTTAACCCACTTCAAGAAGGTCGCCACAGCTGATTGAATGAATGAGTGAATTTACAGATATTGAGCTAAAATTTGATATGGTAGTAGCTGACAGTCAATAACAAAATATACTCCAAGCATTAGCAGATAACACAAGATATTCCAATATTGCATGAGATTGTGCATAATGCGATTTTGAAGGTTTGATCAAACTGACTCTTACTCCATCATTTCTCAACATAAGATGATATTAGTCTAAAACATTAGTGTCCAATACTGGTCCTGGAGAGCCACTATCCTCCATGTTTTAGTTGTTTCCCTCCCCTCTTTAGCAGATCTTCAAGTTCTGCAGAAACTTGTTAATCACTCAGTTATTCAAATTAAGTTTGTCAAAGCAGATAAACACCTAAAACATGCAGGATAGTGGCCCTGCAGGACCAGGATTGGACACCACTGGTCTAAAATTCTGGCAGGAAAGGTGGCAGGCGATATACAATCCTTCCAGAAATACTAAAGTTTTAATTAGCAAACATTTGAGCTGCTTTTCAGAGTCATTCTGTCAAAATAAGATCAACTTAAACATATAAAGCTTTATCATGAGATATACAGTATATTTCAGCTGCACTTTCACAGCCATACAGTCCTTCAAACGTGTGGTTGTGACCCCACAGTTGGAGCCCTCAGGCAACAGTACCTGGATGAATCATGCTGCCTTCTTGTCTGGCCCTTAGCTCTGAATCTGTTCTGGGGAATGGCATTATTTATTTAATCATGCTGGTTGTATACTTTGTCAGATTAGGGTTTCTCTGTTGTGCTCCACATCAGGATGAATAAAAAGTAACAGTTGACTTTTCTGGGATCAAGATATTAGCCTTGCAGAGCTGGTGGTGTTGTGCCTTGCATGCACTGATCAAATATTCCATTACTCTGGCAGCTTCGCTGCACGTAATGGAGTGGACCAGATCCATGTTCAGATAGTATTAGATGCTCAGCACTGCCACTCTCACAACACCAGCCAAATAATTACCTTTCTGTTCATCTGCTCACCACAGCTCCAGTCTTCGCCAGTGGTGACACCTTGTGTGTACTGTGGGCTGATGGAGATGATTGCTCCATCATGGTTTATTGATAACAATGCTTGCTTATTGATAACAATGCTTTTTTCCTTATTTTTTTTCCTCGTGTTATTGTTTTATGTCGCTGTATGCAAGAGGTATTGAGGGATTTGAATAAATGAATTTTTGTTTGCAATGGTTTTGTTGTAGACCTTGATACGGAAAGGATGATGTCTAAAGTGATGAATTATTGATTGTGCAAGATAAATCTGCAGGCAGTATCCACTCCAAGAGGCAAAGGTGAAAGTCATCTCTAGCTATGCCCATATTTTTTCTCTCTCTCTCTTTTGGTTACTGCAAAAGTTAACTGGTTGTAGATGTACTTCCAAAGAGATTTTCAATAAAATACATCTGCTTCATGCGATCTTCTTTAGCAAACAGACATAAAGACACATACAGGGAATTGCAAAATTGCCTGCCTTTTATGTGATTAGTGAGAGCCTTTGTGAGTGCACATGTGAATACATTTTGCAGCTGCAGTTGGCCTATAGCTTCATTCTCTGCTTGTTGGCCTCCTGCCTTATCTAGTCATTTTATTCTTCATAGCAATGATAGTTGATGTCCTAGCATGACACATCATGGTGACATCATGTCACAAGTTTATTTTACTATTTGATGGGCAGCGTCCACTCAGTTTGGACTAACAAGAGACAAAAAGACTGGTTTCTCATCTCCTCCTGGGCTGAACTTTTGCGCCTTTGTCTCCTCGTCCTACCCTGTGACTCAGAGGTATCATTTCATTGGGGTGTCTGACTGTAAAAGCTGGCTTAATGCAATGGTTTCCAAAAGTCAAATAATGTGGAAATTCCCACATAGGTATTGATATTTTGAAAAAACTTTTAGAGAAGCCCATAACTCAAGCCAGAAAACACGTTTGAAAAACCCCTCAAGGACTCACGTCATGATTGCATGATTAATGATTGTCCTTGAAGACAGCCTGTTTGTGATATGATTTACCAAACTCTTCGTGCATCAGCTGAACTCACCACGGGCTTGCATGTTAATTAATTACAAATGGCCTGATTGCAATTGAGTTGATTGCTTCACCTTTTAGGAACAGCTTCATCAGCACGGTGTGGCAACATGAGATCTCTATTACTGTTCATTGCTGGCAGATTTAGCTCTATGGTGGGAAGATATATCTGTTCATAGGTCTTTTTCTCCATCTCTGGCATCCTTCAATTATTTACTATTGCCTGCTACCAAAGGCGAGAGGTGTTAATGTTTCTGCCGGTGTCTGAATTTGTTTGTCTGAAGCATTAACAAAAGATCTCATGAACCAGTGGACAGATTTTAATGAACTCCTAGAAAGTAATCAGTGGGTACACATCTAAAACTCATCAATATTTGAAATCACTACAATTTAAGATGGCTGCCACAGCTAATTGACCCTAATCAATAGCAGAAGGTTTCAAACTCAGTCAATAATACAGATTATATATATATTGACTTAAAATTTACTGTGGTAGTAGCAGAGAGTCATCCTCAACACATTGAGGACTGAGTGCTAACACGTCTTGCGAGATCTCACTGTCGCATGAGATATTCATTTACTATACACACACACACACACACACCCACACACACACACACGGACTGGAAGTCCCACAGTCAAACTGGGAGACTCCACCTAAGGTGGTGGAGAATGGCAGGGCTAAGATATTGTGGGACTTCCAGATATAGACTGACAAACAGGTGATGGCTAACCAACCGGACAT
>JAOXNZ010000038.1:22373839-22389214 GCA_028566095.1 Kryptolebias brasiliensis
CATGGTTTTTCGACCTGGACTTTTGCCTCAGATTTATTTTTTAATTTTTTGTCAAAGAAGAGCTCCTATGCAGGTGTAAAAAGATAGCTTTTGTGCTCTTGAGGTTGGAGATCCCCTTGACACAATTCAGGTGGGTTGGAGACTATTTCAAGTGAACTTTTTGAACATGTTTTAAACTCAAGCGACAAGACTGCCCTCCTCTTACTCACGCGAGGAAATTGAGAACTTCACGAAAGTCGCAAGACATTCTGGAGCCCAGTGAGATACCATCTTTACCAACACTTAGCCGAGCCTTAACCTACCCAGCTGACTGAGGAAAAACAATTCTGCCAGGTATATAAGGAACACTCTGCTCTTTATGACTTTCATTTTCCTCTTCATTGCATGGAAGAGTAACCTTACATACAATAAAGGTGCATGTATCATTTGAGGTTGGTATCTACAGTTTAGTGTTATCTCTCCTACTTTATATGGAATCACATGCAGAAGGTGTTGTCAGTGTCCTGTGATCCTATGAATAATGGAATCAGGACAGTATGTGAATATTAGATGTTCCTTATCAGCTTTAGAAATATTCTTACATTCATTATTTTATTAAATCTGTTTTCTACAATTGTTGCCTGACATATTGTCAAAGAAAATCTCTTTTTCACCCTGTTTTTATTCTAAGCAATTTTATTTTATTCAAGGCTCCTTAATTGTTTTTCTGCCGTTTTTTTCTTTCTTAGGTTTTTCAGAATATAATCACAAAATAATAATGATTAATAATTTTACACATCAGACATTGTTTCAGTCTGCTTTATTCCAGTCCTCTTCATGTTGTTTGTTTTTGTGTTGTAGCATCACTGTCAGTTTCTTTGCTCTATTTGTTACAGTCATTTAATTTTCACCACATTCCTGTGTGCACATAATCAGAAATTTAATTTCTTTGTTGATTTTGTGAAATTTTAATTTTCATTGCTAGTGTGGGCGTTTCATTCTCACCAATGCTAATTTATCTTGTCCTAATCTTCTATTGTAGTTCCCTTTTCTGCAAAATTACTCAGCATAAAAGGTTTATGATTATGATCACCAGTGAGAAATGTGACACAATGCATAATAATCAAATTCTCATGAAAGAATGGGTGGAAAATAATTTGCATTTCTGGTTTTGATTAAATGCTTCTTTTCATTTTGTTGTAGTTTGGTGGTTGTTGTTTTAAGCCTGTATGTGTAAGGTTGCAGTCAGTTGATAAAATTGCAGATTTTAAGGTCTAAAGAATACAAACAAAAGTTCCTTCCCAAAACAATGGCATAGCTTGTACTGTGCCTACGTCTGTTTTTGATATTCCAGTATTTTGACACTAACTTGCAGCAGTGAATTGAATCAGCTCCAATAGTTGAAAGTGCTCCCTGTTGCCTTGTGCTCCTCTTCATCTGTCAGAAGCATTAGGTGTCGCACAGACAGGGTCTTAATAGTGGCAGAGCGAAGAGGACAAGACCTCTAATGGAAGCTCTTTGTTCAGTTGTCACTTTCACTGCTCCCATGGAAACACCCTGCTGGCCAATCAGACAAGCCCTCTAGGTAGCGGGGACTGCTCCTCTGTCACTGTTTGACTAAAGGTATCTATCAAACCAAACCATCTTCAGGGTTTTGTTTTTGGCTTTTTGTTTTCTCGGTTTTGCTCATTTTTACATTTTTTTTAATAGAATAAAATATTACAAGGAAAATGTAGTGTTTTTTTCAATTCATAAAAGAAAACATATTTATTTTGTATTTTCCTTGTATTCTTATATAAAACCTAAAGCAGAATGCTATTATTGTCATGTAAAGATATTCTTTGGTTAAAAAAAAAGAAAAGAAGTAAAGCTTTATTCCTTCATTGTTTGGAAGCCAGAGTTCACGGTTTATCCCCTCCCTTGAGTGTTTATGAATGCCTCCCACTTGACTTTCTATTAGTTTGGATATGTGTTGGCTCATGGCTATGTGCCTCTCTCCCACTGAGTAAACACTGTGCTGTTTGATAAGGGTTTACACAGAAAGGAATACTGGCAGAGTTGAAGGAAAGGGTGACAAGGGGATAGTTTGTATTTGTGACTAGTTTGAATCTGAAACACCAGCAGATTTATTTTTTGCAAATACAGGTTGTCCACTAGCACATGAATAGACAAAAACAAAGCCTAAAGTATGACTAAATTAAATTCCTTATTGTCCAAGTTCATGTATCTTTAGCGTGCTTCATAAATGCATGCAGCAAAGAGAGTTTTTTGGGTGTTTTTTTTTTTAAGCATTTAAGGTTTTTGCTTGTTTTGCTTGCTATGAGGATGCATTTAAATATGCATGCGTTTTGGGATGAAATTTGTGATATTTTTGTATCACAATTATTGTGTATGAGTTTATCACAATTGTCAGTAATGTGGTATTTAAAAAAATGTATTAGAGAAAATTTAAACTGAAATATTAGCACAGTGGACCTACACTACAAAGTTCCCTTGCTGTATAAATGTATTTTTATTGCTATTATTATATTACTGAGTTAATTATTGGTATTAGTAATAGTAGTAGAAGGAGTAGTGGTACTTTACTCATTCTCTCCAGCAGACCACATCAGGATAAAAATGTACTTATTTAGCATTAGCTGTTATATAGCAAGCAGCTGACAGTCTCAGTATATTTTACACAGACTTTCTTTTTTCATGTTGTGCAAAGAGAAAAAAAAACATATTTAAAAGCCTTTGGTCAGCAGTTCAGTTTAATAAGGTCCAACTTAACCTCAGACTCTGCTCTTCAGAGGCTGAAAATCCTTTGTGACCATTTACTGACATCTGCTAACAACTGGGATGCTGCATTCACCAGACAATCGAGTTTAGCAGGAGGTTTTAATGATGTGGTAATCAGATTTTTATTGGTAATTCAATTTTAAGACAATATTATTAAACTTTTTACTATGGCATCCATGAAAACTAGAAACTGGATTACATAAAGGGCTTACCACACATTTGTTGAGATACTTGTAAATTTATTGAAAAAAGTCAAGCTATTAGACATGCATCATAGTTTTTTTGTTTATTCTGAAAAAGACCACAGCAACCTCATATCAGTAATTCTGATATAACTGGGTTTGATCCAGTAGGCTTTAGATGATGTGGTTCTTAAATGGTCAAATGTCACATCTTAAAGGCTTTGTTCATTAAGAACTGGAGTTCTTTAGGACTGAAATGCTTGCAAGATCAAAATTTACAAATTCAGAGAACAAGAAATCCTGATTTACTGTCCCTAACTCCGTGCACAGTTTGAACTGAGGACACGCCCATCCCCCTTTTTTGTTCTTATCTCCTCCAGCAGAGGGGTGTGGGCAGACCCCTCCTCCCAAAGGCCAGCTGGATTATCCATGTTGGTCTAATCCCTTTCACTCTCTCTGCAGTCTGTGTCAAACTAACATGTACCGGTCTGTCCTGTACACACAAACGTGCACACATACATACAGGCTGTTTGTGATAAGACCATGTGGAAGTATTAGCCTCCACCAGAACATTGGGAAATCCTTTTTCCTCCCATGATCCTCACATTGCTCTTATCATCACAACTTGCTCCAAAAGCCCTAAACCCTTGTGTCACCACATGCCCTCGGCAGCTCGATGTCACGGATCATCTCTGATGTACACATATGGCAGATAAACTCAACAGTGCTGCTTTTGAGACATACTGTCTTCCAAGATGCTGTGCATTGTTTTAAAAATGCACTGCCTACCTTGAAAGACCACAAAAACAGAAACCACACAAGCCTTCTCAGTTTTCTCTTGGATCATTTCATCTATAAAAATATGGTGTGATTTTTAAATAAAAATATTAAACCTATTGTAAATTTGTTGTAAACAATCATAGATTTTTTTTAAGATGTTTATGTTTGCATCAGCTGTTAATTTTGCCTCTCAGCTGCCTTTCCATATCAATTACTTACCTAGAATCAGCTCACCAGTGGTTGGTCTCTAATCCACAGATCCTGGTTTTCTCTGAGCATCGGGGCACTAAAACCACATTATGAACATTTTTGGGATTCTGTGACTCAGATCTAATTGACACAATTTGCCTCACTGCACAAAATTGCCTCTTAGCATTTTTCTCGCTGCAGTTGGTATTGCGAGGCTCAATTTTGTCATGAGAACATGTTTCTGTCACGGAGAGCCATGTTCAGTCCCAGTTGGTTGGACATTTCATAGCCTAAAACAGCTGATAGTGTTCAAAACATGTCTTGACACTGGGGAACATTAGTCCCCATCACTGATACATAACTGTAGTTGTTTTGTTTTGTAGTGAAAATGTGCTCTAAAGATTAATATTTAGTCAAATTGAGGTTTTGACATTTGTCTTTCTTTCAGTCACAGGCTCAGTGTGAGATAATTGTACGCACTTTTTTTGTTAAATGTATTAGCTCAGTTTATCAGCAGATCCTCAGCAGACTCAGAGTTTATCAGTAGGTGAAAGGTTAATCTGCACCATTGTGTTCTGTCACCATGTCCCTGAACAGTTGTTTTGCTAAAATGCAGGCATCATCTACCATTTGAATCCAAAGTTCCCCTGTTTTGATCATGAAGTGTGTGCTAAACAAAGACACAAAAAGTTTGACTACCAAACTCTGGTGTGGTTTAATTGAAGTTTAGAGCATGAAGCGAAGACAACAAAATGTACCTTAATCCATTATTCAAAGCTTACTTCAAATTTTCAAACATTGAAGCTAAGCTTTCATTGTTTGTTATTGCAAGAATATTTTTGTTTGCTCAGCAGAGCTTCTCAGTATAGGGACCTTTGTTTGACTCCCACTTCTAAATCACTAAGTACCTGCAGGAGCCTGAAACCTCCCACTCATTCCTAAAACTTCCCATTTTATACACCTCTGAGCTAAGGTACTGTTACAGTAACACTACATTTTCTTATTTATTATAAATATTCTGTCTTTGCAATAAATAAGTTGAAAGAATGGCAGTTGTAGGTGATCAGCTTTTGTCTAAACTAGGATCATTAGTGATGCTGCTTGCATCAGAAAGCATATATGTGCACAAAAAAAGCCACAATTTTCAAAAACTGGCCCCTCAAACTACAGCCACTCAGCTCGTTGGTCACTTGATCGCAAACACTGAAAGTTCAGTGAACATGTGGCTAAAATGTCACATATTTTGTTGTGATTTTCCCACAATTTTAAGTCCCCAACTAGTTTCCCAACAGTCACAATTCAGTTACCACCTTTAATCCTTAGTCACTCATGCTTATATATATTTTTCACCGATTTTAAAGGTTTCAACTCAGATATTTTTAGCACACAGAATTTACAAAAATGTTTCTAAAGTTAAAAATCTGGGATGCAGAGATGGTTTCAGCATGTTCACATCAATCAGATGCATTTTAAGATGTTTAGTCTAATCAAGATTTGGACTGTGTTTTTTTGTTTGTTTGTTTGTTCACACTTATTACATGTGTGGTATTTCTGTCCATCACATTCAGCAGATTCACATTCTGACTGCTGGTCATGCGACAGCCATGTTGATGTTTAGTTTCTGCTCTGACTTTTTGTCTCAAAGTCCTGTAATTCTGCTTTTAGTAGATGTTCAGTTGCATTGTTCAAACGCTGGTGTTGTTACCTTATGCAATGGTCAGTTCTGTAACCTTTGCCTACGCCTCACCTTTTGCATGTTTCAAAGACTGAGGCAGCATTGTTCATTATGGGCTGTTACACAGTGGTTCATGTGTTCTCATTACGGTCTTAATTCCTTGGGTATTTGTGTGTTAATATACACATGGACCCACATCCCCTGACATGCAGACATTGCCATGCCTGAGTGAGCAAACCCATGTTTGGTGATTCAGCATGAAATGGGACAGGTCATGGACCTGGCTGCAACACATCGGCAGGTGTTGATGAGGCTGAAGCAATCTATGGAGGGCAATTTGCACACGTTGACCACTGTTGCCCTTTTTTCTTCAAGCAGCACAGGTTTAGATCAAATCAATGCTGAAGGTCCTAAAGCTACATAAGCTCTAAAATTGATCTGTTGGTATATATTGACATCAATAATACATTGAAGGCTGTAGGAAATGCATGACTGACCAACTTTAAAACCCATAGCTTCACCTGCATTATGTTCGGCTAACATATTCACTGAGGTAAGCAGGACTTCTGAATATTTTGTGTGTGTGGGGGGTTAAATGTAGGCTTTCAGCTCTTTAGTTTGGTTCTGATAGTTCACTATGGGTCTTTGAGTCAGAGGCAGCACTCTTTCAGCTCCTCAGGCCAACCCGCAGGCTTTTCTTGCCCACACAAATGCAGTGAAATCCCCTGTAATCAAGCAGCTGGAAGGTCTGCTTTAAAGAGATTTAGTGCGATGTGGCAGGTGCCAATCTGACTTCAGTCAGGATTTATGAAGGCCCGGTTCCTGATAGCCTTCACCAATTTGCTGTGAGACTGAACCCAGTCATGCAATGTGCTCATTGTTCAAAGACGCACTGCTGTGTGTGCAGTCAAACACAAAATGTGAGATTTAGGCTTTTGTTCTTTATCTTCATTTTTATCTAGGATGATGAGAGTGCACATTTGGCTAAGCAGTCTTTGCACACTAAAAGACTAGTAAAATTCTCTTCTGCTCCAACTTTTGCTTCATAACATGTACATTAATAGACTGAAACAAAACACTGGAAGTTGTCCACTGGGAGATCAATCTCAACCAGCAGCACTTAAAGCATAATTGTTGTAAAGGAGCAAAGACTGCCAAGAAGGGGACAGTACATAGCAAACAATGTGACATCTGTTTTCCACAAAATACTTCTTTCCAATGGTTAATTTGCATAATCAAGTCTTTAAGGAAGCTAAGAGTTCTAAAACAACTAACACAAAACTCAAATCTTCGGAAACAAACAACAAAAATTTGACACACTCACCGTAGTTTTATTAAGATGATTTGAAGAAATACTACAGCTGTAAAGACTGGCAGACAGATTTACTGTAGCCTGCGGGACATTCTTCTCTGACCTCAGTCATGAGTCATGCATTTCTGCAGCTCACTGGTGGGTTTTGTTTTGCTTTTCACACCATTCCGACTTCCACTTGAAACTGTTGTGCCTGAAAATCCCAGAATATCAGCAAAGTCGCTGAGATAGCCCTTTGTTTGCACTCTGATATTTGATCAGAGAATCAGCAGAAACTCCTGAGCTGCACATTGTGTGAATTTTCTTATCTGAAAGGCCGGCTCTCGAGCCAATGTTTGTTTTATCCAATAAAATAGTGCATGGTGTTTATTCTTCATTTTGATCTCTTCTTTTTTGTTGGACGTTTTCCTTGACTTTTATTAAATCAGAATGCTTAGTTTCACCAGTTCTGGGATTTTTATTTTTTTGGGGGGGGTTGGGAGTATGAATTTTAGCTGTTTGGGTTCATTGGTGTTTTTCTGTGACTGATGATCTGTAAATATTTATTGAGTTTTAGTTCAATATGTTGAGTGTTAACAGATCTTGTGTATTCAGATTTATTTCTAGTTTGTGCAGCACTTTTTGATATTTCAAAGGATCATTGTTTTTTCTTAAAGTCTGTTTTAATGACTTATGTATGCAAGAATTTTTTGGACCACGCTGTAACAATTAGGACTCAATCTAAAGGGATAGTGTTGTCATATTGTATAAAGCTGGGTTCTTTATCCTGCAGACTCTGTGGTAAAAGTGTTTTGAACTGAAGAAGGTTCGTAAAAGGCAGAAAATCGCAGGGACAGTGGGACCCCACAGATTCAGCTGTCCTTCCTGTGCCTGTCTATTATTAATGGACACTGAGGGTTCCTTCTCTGCCATCTGCTCCCAGTTCTCCCACTCAGTGCCTAATTTCTTCATCATTCTGACTGTTTTTAACAGGCTGGCGTACTCAAAGCAAGGATGGCTTATCAACATGTGAATATTTCATAAATATATCGCTGTTTTAGGGATTAAAGTGAAATGAGAAACGTTAAAGATTAATAGAATTAATGTTCTGTTAGTTTTTCCACTTTGTTAGATAACATCCAAGAAATGCATGGATTTGTGGTGGATGACTACGTTGGATTTAAGCAGAATTGGCAGTGGGGTCTGTTGGATCATTTTTTTTGTGTTCATGTTGTAATCTGATCACAGCCACACCGTCCTACTGGTGATGGCATATGGCTGCAGTTCTGATGTGATCTGTGAGGTAATTTATGACGATGCATAATGAGTCGAGCCATGGTCGCCAAGGGGAACCAGGTTCTCCAGGTCTTTTTTTATGGCCACATGTGGTGTGGGCTTGGTGCCCAGCTGGGATAGGGACCAGGTGACATTAGACACATAACGTTGGCATATTTTTTTTTTTTTTGGAGGGGGGGATTGCCTTTCAGTCGCTTACCAGGAATTGCTTATTCTGTAGCAAAAAGATTGCAAATATTGCATAAGAGTGTCATGGAGAAATTCAAATTTGACTTGAGATGTGTCCCACTGTCCTGCAGAAAGCTTTAGTCGGGTAAGGCTTCTGTCAGCGATTTGGAGTGGTGATTAAGTTAAGATAATGGTTTGGGGCTAGAGAAACTAAGTTATCACCCCATTGTGTGACTCGTCTTTTCCATATTACTAATGGGCTTAGAGATGCTTTATTCTCTGGGTAGCCCTGAGTTAAGACTCCCAGGGGAGGGCAAGATGAGAAGGAAACTAATAACGTGTAGAGATCTAAGAGCTCCGACTGCATCAAAGGATCAGAAAAGGGTGAAGGGACTGGATGGGAGGCAGAATCACAAAGAACAATTTGACAAATAGGCCACCTTTTGAGAAAAGATTTGAAGGTAAGAGGAAAGACATTATGAAACACAAAGTCTCATAAAAACAATGTTTATAAAGTTGAGCTCCTGAAAAGATGGTTCCCTAAAGGAGTATTGTGTCAGTATCCCTTGTATTCTCTTTCTTAAAAAAAACAAATAAATAATAATTATCAAAAAAAGTTTGTAACCAGTTCAATAGGGTGAATTTATTCAATTAAATACTATTGTATGTTTGCAACTAACCATGAAACAGTGTACCATAACCATGGATTTTTTTGTTTCTTCATCAGCTCTGAAAGTAGATTATAATTAAAAAACTGCACTGCCAGTACTCCCAGGTCCATTCATCTATCTACCCGATTTCTGTCACTTATCTGGGTCTGAGTTATTATGGGGACAACAGTCTGAGCAAACATCCCCAGACCTTCCTCGTCCCAGCACTCCCAGTACCAAGACATGTTTGTCACATTATGACACTTTAAATTAACATGAACAAATTTTGAATGTTGAGGAAACTTGAGGTTTAAGATTATCAGACTTTACTCTGTAATGTGTGAAAGTCGAGCTAACGTGCAGCGCCGACACACTAAAATCTTCTCTTGGCACGCTTCGGTCCTTCTGTGACCTATCTGGCTTGAAGCCAACAGATCTGCTATCCTTTGAACTGAGATCATCCTGGGCTAAAAGCAGCTGTGTTTGACCGCAGCTGATCACACCAGGCTGCATTAATAATTAATTGCACTTAAATACCAAATTTAGCAATGTAGCAGCTTAATTTATATTTGGTATTCTCACCCATTGAGATTTATGTGGCTGTAACAGACTGTTCTTCCCTCTAAGAAAATAATGTAAGCTGTTGAGACCAAATAAGGAGGACCATTTTTGAGTTAATAAAGGCAATGGGGCAGTCTGCCATATGTGATTCCTGCCTGCAGCATGACCAAGTGGGCAGAGTGCCACCAGCCAGCACAATGGGTTTATCCACAGTGATTTCTTAAACACCCTGACCACTGGAGCTAAACAGAAGAGTTTCACTTGTAATCTACTCCTCTTTTCTTTTTTTCTTTTTTTACTTTCTGCCCATCTTTGGATGAACCTCAAATCCTAGCGTTGCCCTTGATTTGTTCCTTCATTCAAAGACCTAATCCTGATGTTGTCCCTTTCCCTTACTTTTAGCCCTGTCCCATTTTGTCTGTTCATGTTAGGGTTAGGGCAATCCAATTCATTTTGTGGTTCAAAAATGAAGAGGCATGACTCTCCTATTCCTCAAGACATTGGATTTATTTTTTTTTTTGTTGATGATAGGTGTCAAAACAAAGAAGTATTACCTGCTTGTGCAAAAGAGAACTCACAAATGTACATATGTTGTCCATTAAAATGTTTTTACTGGCACAAAAATAATTGTAATGTTTAGCTTGATATATTACACTGTTTCACATCATTGTCAGTTCTCTTAAACAGGTATAAAATATTGCAAAATCAGTGTTGTATTTCTTAATTTTTTTATAGAAACAGTGCTTAGATTTATAAGTTGTTTTGCGCAACACTTTATTAGAAGTCTGCCATTGAAGAATCTTTTTTTTATGGGCTAAATAGGTCTATTTGGTTGTTGATTCTCAGAAATTTCAAAAGAACAAGAGCCCAAATGCCTTTTTGTTTTTAAAAGTCTCTTAGCTCTACTACTTCACTTTGACATGACAAGAAGAATTGGGGCGTGCCTCAACCCTGGCACAAACATACAGAAAATAGGGTTTGGAATAAGTGGTATGGACAAGGGGTGAAATGGGATGCACCCTTGGTTTTTCATTTTAGTTTTTTATCTGCAGTGGAATTAGAAATTTTGTTTAAGAGTCGTGTAATGGTAGAATGGCCCCATAATGGACCTATTATTCTAGGATTCTGTATTATACAAACCACTCATCACTGTTGAACAGAAGTTCTGCCAAGGTTTCCCTCCAATTGAGTGTTTAGATGTAAATGATGGTGATGTATAAGCACTCCATAACGATGCTTAATCTAATCCCTTCTCTTCTTGTGACTGATTACATTAAACATGAGAAGACCTTGAATAGAGAGAGTTAAAGGCTTTAGTCAACAACACTTCTATAGAAGTGCTTCACTGTCCTAAAGTGCCGGGCCTCTATTCATGAAACCCATTAGCACAGGCTCAACTTCAAAGATGAATACCACCAGTGCACGGCTATTGTAGTGTGTGTTTAGAGAAGAGGGTCTTTAATAAGAGGTTGTGGATGACACACCTGCCTAGAAAACAGGTTGAGATAACAATTTTCTCCTCCCTCTTGAGGAGACATCTGGCATTGTCACGGTGTTGTAACCCAAAATCCACCAAAGAGTGGGTAATGAGGCATAAGAGACAGGGTTTATGTTGTGTGTTGTCAAATGTGTTTGGGTGTTTTGGGGTAGGTGATTCCCCGAATTAGCCTGCAAGCGCACCATCTGTAGTACTCGTCCATAAAGGCCGTTTTGTGTGTCTCATAAGAAGAGTTAAAACTAAGTAGAAACACATTCAACCTTTTTGTAGTAAAAACTCTTATTGTGATGGTCTGAAAGGCCATTTAAACTGTGGCTCCTCACCAAGCCCAATGCACTTCTTGCGATTTTAGATCTATCAATGTCTGATTCTCAATTTCTCCATTTATTTTTCAAATTCAGTCATGTTCTGATTTATCTTATTGCAAGAGTTACAGAAGACATTACTTCCTTTTGGCAGTCAAACAAAATAAAGGAAGTCTTCTTTAAAGAAATGCATATCTCCCACCACCTTGCAAGTCAAAGTTTTAAAATAAATAGGGGTGACTCTAAGCTATGATCTGACCAAATTTTAATTGAATTTCTGTGAAATTGACTGAGCTATAGCCATTTATGTTTTTCCTAAGGTCAGTTAGCCATGGCAGCCATCTTAGATTGCATTGATTCCAATGAGTTTTAGATGTACATCTAAGGATTACTTTCTAATTGTTTTATAAAATGGTCTAGTATTTTGAGATATTTTGCTAACAGACAGACAGACTAACAAACATACATTCACACACAGGCGTTTACACGACTGCTCACTTTTTATGGCAGCAGGCCATAATTAAAGTGGCTCCCACTGATTCATGATTGCACACTTTTGGACCATTATCAGTCCGGCCTGCATTTTGCGTGCAGTCCTTTCTGAAGCATGTTTTTGCTCAAGAGGGGTTGCTAAGAAACACACAAGCAATGTTCACCCTTAGAGCTGCAATCAGTGTCTTGGCTTTTAACTTTGTTGTTTCATTTTGCATATAATGACTTGTTTTTTGTCACAGTAATTAGATTAAATTGTCAACAATCAGTTTATTCATTTCAGTGCTAGAGTTCTAGAGTTTGTACTTAATAGCCATGGCTTCATTATTTTAGTTACTTGAACTACTTTTTTTTTTTAAATACATTTTTGAAAGTTTGTAACTTGAGCAGCTCTAATTTCCTTATTTTGATTCTGAGTTTACTTTTTCCCTGTAGTGTAATTCATGTAAAAAAAAAGAAAATAGAAGTTTGTAAACTTAAAGTTGATATTTGTTGATTATTTGCTTGTTTATTGTGTATTTCAGGTAATCTCTGCTCTGTCGAGGATCTCCCACCACAGCATTGCACAAATCAAAGGCATCAGGTAATGCATAACACACTCATTTATCATTTTAGCTGCTCAGGCATTTCGAAATATCAGTGGCAGGAGGGAAAAAAACCTTTTAGATGAAAATATTCCAATTTTCTTCATAGGCCTATAATAATACAGATGATGCTATTAACATCTGCTGCTCATTTAAAAGTCAATTTACCTTTTAGGCAATTAGCTGCAGCTTTTATCCAACATTATCTTGCAGGGGCAAAATAATCCACAACTCATTTCCATCTGTCACTCAATCAGTACTGCATCATATTGAGTCTGCTGCTTTGTTGTTTGTATGGGTAGTCGTTTGTCACTAATAATAGTGAGGTTGAGAAAATCTTTCACCTGATTCTGATTGTTTTTGTTATAGGGGCTTGAATGGCCTCGTGATCTCTCTTCATTTGCTCAATTTGCTTGGAGCTTGGTGGCTCACAGGCGCCACGTAAAAAGCTATTTTATCTGCCTGAGTAATAAGTTGATGGTGCACGCCCATTAGAAGCCATGCCAGGAAATGAAAAAGAAAAAAAAAGAAGAAGACAGGCAACTAGCAGGTCTCTTGGCATTAATAAGGACAACACAGCATGCTAACTGCTGCTTTATCACTGCCTGTTTTCGACTGTTTTCCTGGGAGGCATCAAAATCAATATTTTGATTATAATATAGTTCAGAACACTCAGGACTTTGGTCAAAATATTTGATTCTAAATTATATATAGACAATTTTGTGCAAACGTCATAGTATTTGAGTTTTAGTTAAAATACAAATAGTGTATTTCTAGTATTCAGCTGGCACTTGTACAGCAACATTAGCTTTCAGACTTCTGCATTTATCATGAAGAAGAAATCACTCCCAAATCTATGAATGAATGTTTTTTATCTTCAGTTATTGTCATTATAACACAATAGAAGCACTTCTGATTGTACATTAGTCTTTATGTTTCCTCTCACACCCACATCCTTCTCAGTTATCATGTCCTTCCTTGTTTGTTCTGCCACCTACTGGGCAGACTAGTGAGCTCTGCTGCAAAATTTACCATTGTTCAAATTTATTAACCTATTGATATAATAATGCATCAGTACAAAGCCTTTTTTGTCTGTATGAAAGAAAGAAAGGTTTTTCTGTTTTCACTAGATTCTTTTTCTTGAAAAATGTGGCTAAAAGTAATTGAGAAGTTGCTAAACAGCACTTTCTTCCCCAACATGATCACCGATTGATCAGTTGTGGGTTTTTAGGTAATGAGATGATGTTAATATATTGTTTAATAAAGTTACTGTTACAACATAAATAAATGAATCAGTTGGCAGTTATTGCTGTGCAACATGCCCAAATATAAACAGTTATTGGGAAACACAAGACGCTCCGGTTTTTGTTCCACAGGCCAAGTAGGCCACTGCTGGATAAAGGCACCAGCTTCCCTCAACTCTAAACAGGAACAAGTAAAGATATCTGATAGATGAATGGGAAACTGTTGCAAATAACCATCAAACATATTAATAAAAGCAGCATAAAAAACATTGAAAAGTAGGAACAAAAGCAACAAACGATTTACTCTTTCTGCACCAATGCAGAGTAATTTTCAATCATCTTGCATATACCTTTCCAAAACTGTAGACTTTGCAAAAATGCAGACCGCAACAGCTCCAGTATTCCTTAGTATGTTGAGGAAATATAGTGCTTTATAACGTGATGTCCTACTGTTTCCAAAGTTCTACCAATCTATGCAACTTCTGTGGTTCCAACAAGTTCCCGGTTTTCTGATTTCCAGTAATTAAAAAAAAGGGCGGAAGTTTAGCTCCCAGTAGAGACTTTGAAAGTATGCAGGGAAGCAAATAATAAATATGAAGCCAAAAGAACAAAAACAGCATGATATAGCCTCAGAACGATGCTGCTCAGCGGCCTAATTACACAACTTAAATGTTCTCTAACTGACTAATAAGTGTTAGGACAAAATTAGCTGCAGCTTTCTTGTTTCCTAAAGAATTATTTTTTACTAAATGACTATGCCTTCTAAAAGAAAATGCAAAGAAAATGACCCTAAAGACATGCAAAACCTAAGAGCCTTTGTACTGAAATTCAATTGTTTCTATCAAAAAATGCAGACATTAAGATCTTCAGTAACCATGACAACCTTATGGGAAAAAAAGAGTTTTGTCTAATTCAAGGCTAATAACGTCATTTAAGGCTTTTAAGGCTGCCTTACACACCATAATGGCATCAAAATGTAAAATAGCATAAGATATGCTAAACTAACAAATCAAACAAACAAAAAAGAAAACATTTCTCCTCATTTGTTGTGAAGCTGTAGTTGTGTAAATTTTTTATAATGAAAGTCTGTTATATGTGTTTAAATGTTACTATTTTTGTTTTGCATTTTAGTCATGAATCATGAGCGTTAAGGAAGAAAAGCCAAAGATACATTTTGTCTTGTCTGGTATTAGATGCTGATTGTACAGTCGTTCACACTGGGTTACCTTGAGCAGAGTTGAAAACAAAGAAATGAGTTCCTTCCCTTTTTTTTTTTTTCTTCTTCAAACTTTTAGACTTGTTTAAAAAAACATTGAACATAGGATTGCTGGTAATCCTGTGAGTCATGAAGGTAATTATAAAGCATCAAGTCGTCAATGTCTTTCCTTAAGATCGTCTCAGGCTATAATTAAAGAGGCAGTTTGAAAGTTAAAGCAAACAGGTGAGCTTCTCCAAAACTGAATTCCTTTTTGAAACTTTAATATTCTTCACCCTGGAAAGAAAAACCATAATAAAAGAAAATACATGATTAAAGGGTTTATCTCCACTTTATGATACATTCTAAGACATTTAGTTTTAAAAGGGACATTTCCTACTTTAAAGAGTGCCTGACTTGGATGAATTTATTTTTAGTTATATTTATTTACTTTATGAGTTCTGCAATAAACAAGCCTTAGGGTCATGTGTGCCTCTGCCAGTTC
>JAOXNZ010000038.1:22404603-22421355 GCA_028566095.1 Kryptolebias brasiliensis
CTTACAAGTGTTGGAATAAAAATAAGTTAAATCAGTCAATGGACAAAAAAAACTTTACTAGCCCTTAGGAAAACTTGATTTAATGTCAAGACCATTTAAAAATATTACATAAAAGTTACTTTGTGTGCTTAAACGTCTCTTCCCCTTGTCACTCCAGCACTTCAACGTTGCCTTTGTTGGGGAATCTTTAGGGTATGATTGGAAAAGTCATTAAGACTAGAGCGTTATTTGTCTGGTTAATATAAACTGTCCTTTATAATGGAATCAGTTTAAAGAATGATAAAAACATACAATAAAGCAATGGTGTACAATCTAAGTACACTTTCATGGTTATATCAGGTAAATCATAGAATTAAAGTTCCATAAGTTATTGGTAGATACCTTTTGGCGGATTTGTCTACGGTTAAATCAAATCAGTATATTCAGAATAAATGGCCATTCTTGTTGTTGTTGCTTATGGATCTATTTTACTTTTATATTAGCTTTTTATATATATTTTTTATTTTGTTTTACTGTACATTCATTCCCATTAAGTGTGTAGAAATGGCTTTCACATTCTGGAGGCACACTATACCGGAATCAACTAAGTGACTGAGCAGATAAATTACGTTGTAAGAAGTGCTTCAATCTTTATTAAATCTGAATTAATTTCTGTTTTAGTTTACTTTTGTATTAGTGTGTGTTAATAACTTTGTTGCATCCTTTTTTATTTTTCTTGTTTATGATTTTTTTTTATTTAGCAAAAAAAAAAATTCCTCAGCCTTTTTGCAGTGTGGAATATTGAACCAACTTTAAAACCGTACTTTCAGTTTTTAAAAAAAAGTCCCTAACCTTGTTGTGTTCTTAAAAAAAACAAAACAGAAACACTGTTCATGAAGCATTATCCAATTCCACATTTTAAAGATCAGACAAGTAAAAGTTACACAAATTGTTGTTTTCTCATTACACCCCTGATGTCACAGCACAAACAAAGATCTACTTCATGTACTTTAAAAATAAACAGTATATGCAATGCTGTTTTTCCAGTTCGCCCAGAACCCTCCACTAAGCTCCCCCTCTCAGATCACATTTATCTACCCTCTCTGCACCCCCCTCATATCATGCTGTCTCTCAGGATTTAAAGCAAAATTAAGTGCAGCGTTTGCTTCTGTGCCGTCCAACACTTGGACCTCAGAGGCGTATGGTGGTCCCACAGTTGGGAGGGAAGATGCTGATGGGACGGCATCAGATGGCCTCTGTCCTCCCACGCAGCCTCTTCAGTTCTCAACATAAACCACTTTTACTTAATGAAGGAGAAAAAAAAAAGAATCACATTACTGAGAGCGAACCAAGACACCTCAATTAAAACTTCAAACAAGACTCACATGAGCATTATTGCAGGGTGAATATTTGATTGAGGGCAGCTTTCTTTATCCCCTGCTCACACAGGAGGAATATTTTAGCACCGACAGCAAAACACATGTAAACATGTTTAAACATTTTACCAACTTTTTTTTAGATCTATACCCTTTATGAAGATCCTACCACAAGAATAAACTAGGAATCTATTTTTAAAATCTTACCAAAAAGTTATTTTGTGAAATCTTATTTGAATATACTTACTCAAGAAAACTCAGCAGTCTTGTTTTGTTTTATTGGAGATAGGTCTATAAACAGATGACAGATGACTTTTTGAAGTGGGTTAGTATTTAGTAGCTATGAGTAGTCAGTATCTTACATGCTGTAGATGGCAGTCAAAAACATTTCAGTTTGGAGAATCAGAGAGAAAATTTAATGGGAGAGTTGAGGTGCTACTCAGAAGAGCATCTGTGCAAGAGTGAATTTCTAATATCTAAAACAAGTCAAATCTCTGAGTTTTATAGCTGTTCAAATGAATTTTTTGTAACCTTTTACACTGCATCACTTGCATCAGATAGTATTTACATCAAAAGACATGGTTATTTACCTTGAATAGGTTTAAATAAATTATGAACTATAAAAATGCTTAGTGTGTAAATTCCCATCTAATGTTTAAGCTGTCATTCCTCCTTCTTACAAAATAAATTTGTGAAGCAATAATTGCTGATACAGTGCAGAGGCACGATTCAGTGTGATCTCTGATAGCATGACGAGCAGAGGAGGCTCCTCTCCACAGCAACTGTCTGTTTCACTGCTGGCTGCTGGTCTAATTAAAGGTCAGTTAGCTTGCTGGGTGCCAAAACAATATCAACAGATTAAAGGGAAATGCCACTTAAACAGCACATCACTTTGGAGGTTTACTAACACTGGGTGTCGTGTCTTCTTGCTTGGAACACCAAAGAAAGAAAATCATACCACTCCTCAGGAAGCATATGTAAAAGATAACAAGATGGCTCTCGCTTGACAAAGTTTAGAGTTTGAGGCAGTTTGTGGTTAGATGTATCTTTTTATCTAAACTCTGTGCTTGTTTTTCTCTTCAGTGAGCATGACTTGGGGGAGGACGACATCTACGACTGTGTGCCATGTGATGACGATGGGGATGACATCTATGAAGACATCATTAAGGTGGAAGTACGACAACCCATGGTGAGATCATTGTACTGAAGCGTCCGTTCTTGATGGTCTCATTATCTCAATATAAGAGATTACAAATCCCCTTTCTGTGTGTGTATGACTGAAGCATGGATAGGTTTCTGTGGAGCATCATCACAGGAAGGGGTGTGCAACTAGGAGGCAGGAAGCAGCTCTTATCTCATTTTATTTGGCAAAGACTAGCTCCTATCCTGAACGGAAATGGCAAGGCATTTGACAATACTAAAAACCAAAAGTTCAATGGTAATTTGAATGGGGATTGCAGCTCTTCACCAAAATCAGAAAGAATTCTCAGAATCCAAGCCAAGAATTAAGAAATATGGTGTTCAACATGCCCCAGGCAGGAAAAATCTCCTCAGTGCCCTGTTTGCATCTCAAACTGCAAAGGTTTGATCTTGTATCATGAAAATTTCTCCTTTGCAACTAGTTACAGAATAACATGGACTCATGCACACAGATTTTCTTTTCATATACACTTGGCTTCTTGTGCGACACTTGTATCTCAAGCCATTTAATTACTCTATAGACCCATTGCATGCTTTTGTTTTGATTCCGGATTTCCATACACGTGCAGTACACTGGTTGGCAGAAAACAAACAGGGCAGTATTCAAAGTATGAATAAACCAGGAGCCGACAAAATACTGACGAAAAAAAAAATGCTGCATACAGAAAACATTGTTTGGCAAAAAAGTTGTGATAAATTAACTATTTGAGGTGATATGTCTATATATAATCCTAAATAAGTGCTTGGAATGTAATAGTCATCAAGTGAAGTGGCCAAATGTTTTCTGTCTGGTTACAATTGTAATTACATGATCAACACCTCGGAACTTTACACACAAGAGACTAGACTATTATAGATATTTTTGCTCCAGGCATGTACAGTTTTTGCAAGTAACTGATGTCTCTGTGCCTAATGGCTATCTGCCAGTTTAGTTTTTGCTCTTTTTCTTTTTGGAAATCTGTACATAATAATGCCTGGCTTTGTAACAAACCTTCATGTACACATATGTACACAACAACTTGTCAATATTTTAATTCTTTCCATTTATTTGTCAAGTTTTCCATATTTTTAATCACTATTTCAATATTTTGTGTGTCTTTGCCCATTAGTGGAAAACCAAGACAGCACAGTGTGTGCTCATAACATCACATTGCATTGGGTCTATTGAGTAGAGTCTGGATGTCGTATTTTGTAAGCAAATTCTATTGTGTATTTATTAATACATTCAGAACTGTCCCAGCTAATTTATTCTCTACTAGCCGCTGTTCCTCACAGAGCTGCTTTCACTTGTGTCTTGTTTTTTAATTGGGTGTAATTTTTGTAAAATGTGGTATGTTGTAAAATATTCAGTTCCCTTTAAAACTAACCAAACAGTAAGGCCATTTTTTTTTGCTTTTCTTTTTCTTTTGCTGTACACTAAAAATGTTTGGTAACAGATAACATAGATAAATATGAGACAAGAGATAACTATGTTTATTGAATAATTTTTGCCACTCTTTCATGACTGCCAGCCATGTTTCTGCCCCTCTGGCTGTGTGTGCATCCTGTAATGTTTGCAAGCAAGAAAGAAACCCATTTACTAAATTATCCATAAACTGATTTGAAGGTTTTTTTGTTTTTGCATGATTCCCCTTTACCATGAAGGTAATATCGAATATTGCATTATGAAAATGCAATAAGCTGAAAGTGCTTGAGGAATCATCTCTTTATGTTGTGCTTGTGCTCTACATTACTCGTGTTATACAGCATTTACATGAACACACCTCCACTAAGTGTTTATTTAATAACTAGTGTTAAATTTCCCCCCTCATGCTGCAGATCAGATACATGCAGGTGAGTGCTGCTATGTTTGTGACTCACAACACAACGTCCCTCATCGCTTCATTTCAAACATTTCAAAGAGCCGACCTGCCACTTACGTTAGTGACCCATGCATGGTGGCGGCAGAGACCCCATCTGGTTCAAAGTGTGACTCATGGCTCGTGACTTCAGCTCTATGACTGCAGTGTTATGTGATGTCAGTGAGCGCCACCATCTGCTACAACAAACTTTGTTGTGTTGGCTTTGTGCCCCACTTCTTGTTTTGTCTTCCATTAATTACATGCTGGAATAAAGCCTGAATCGGACTTTCAGTTTTACATTGTTTGCGCCAGTTTTTGTCTTATCCACAATGGTAATTTGAGCCAAATCTTCTACAGATGGCCGACTTACTGGTTCCTTAGTTGAGATGCTTTTATATGCGTCACAACGTAGAAAATATATGTTAAACTTAAAAGCCTTTTGCTTTTTGTTTTTAAAGAAACGTTGCATGTAGTGTAAATAAAACATCTTTCAAACATATTTTAGCCTGCCATGTTGCTATTTTACTCAGAAATTTGCATCAACACAGTCACTATTTTTGTTTGTTTGTTTGCTTATTAGGGATAAGAAACTGAATTGATAAAGTTATGAAACTATTCAGACCCTTTTTTTTATGAAGCTTCTAAATGAATTTTGACAGTAAAGACCATTGCAGCTTGACTGAAGTCTGTTTGTTCCTACTAGAACTTGTTGAATTTTTGTTTTTTACCAGATGTTTGGAGCACTTAATCTTGCTGATTAAATTTAAACTGAGTAAGCAAGAGCTCTAATCTTAAAGGTAACCAACAAACCAAAGTCTTCATAAATTAGATCTATTTCTTTGTTCAGCTGTGATGGCCAGCATACGCCACATAACAGTGTTGGAAATTAGCCAGAAAAACACCTGAAAGTCTCTTAGAACAGGTGATGTAAAATCATTTGATTTGATGAAGCAAAGAATAAATGTCCACAGGTCCCAACAGCATGTTTGTTGGATTTCAGACACTGAAAGTCACTTTATTAGTACTATTCCTACAGTCAAGCACCTTGATGGCAACATCATAATGTGGGTGTGTTTTTCTGCTAAAGAGGGCTGAAAGACAAGTCAGGATGTAGGGGAAATGGATAAAAAAAATTAAAGGAAAAAATGCTGGGCTTCAGCTAGGGCAAAAATTAAAAATTTGGAGTGTTGTCCAAGCAGGAAATGTTTGTTTTCTTAGCCGTGTGTCAATATTAAGTTCTACTTGTTTTAGCTTGAATGTTTCTAAAAATAAACCAAATCATTAAATGGGGAAAACATGGTCTTGACACAATCTTTGCTATTTTAAGATAGTGGGCTCTTACCTGATTTATTTTTAATTTTTTTTTTTAACAAATAAACATACTTTAGGTTTGTCATTGAGAATAATTGTGAGCAGTTTGATGATTGAAAAAAAAAACTGAATCCAGCAAGCTGTTTAAAGTGTTTAAAACGCTTTTTTACACAAAATACATTACATACACTCCCGCACATGGAAACTGCATGGCTTAATGAATCATGCCATCTGTTGAAAGTAATATTTTTTTTCTGCATATTCCTTATCTCCTCACAACATGCTTGTTCTCATAATTTATCAACTTTATATTCATCATTTGCACTTCCTATATTTGTTCTGTTGAATCCCACACAGTCAGTGACACACTAAAGCTCATTTACATACATGCTTCTTTTCTTTTTAAAATCAATATTTCATTCATTTCAGTATGGCTTAAAAATCAATTAGCTAATCCAGTGTACCCAAGACTTCATAGAGAAAAATATTGAAATAAGTGAGTGAGTTATTCTAATGAAACAATGTGTAACTGACTATTAAAACCTGCTTATGTTGTGTAATCATATATGCACAGCAGTGTTTTTCTAAAGATATAATTATATTTTCTTATGCTCTTATCCTTGCTGTAGAAAATGGGTATGACAGAAGATGACAAGAGAAACTGCTGCTTAGTTGAGATCCAGCAGACTGAAGCAAAGTACTACAAGACTTTAGAGGATATTGAGAAGGTGAGTTTAGGTTTGATAAGTGTGTTTTCTTCTTGACCTCGAACATGGAGCAATTTGCCACCTGTTTGCTGTCAGTGTGTCATGTCTCAGCATGGAAATGTCAGGTATCGGCAGATTCATTTGGGAACACAAATGTCACAAGAGCTGATCAATAAGGTTATTATTGGCTGAGCCTTAACAGGAGACACTGATACCTGGAGCTTTATGTGCACATTATAGGTGCCAAAGGTTGCCAAAAGAATAGCAGGAGGTATTGAATTTCTTAATATTGCAAAAGGCATTGAACTTGACAATATTTTCTGAAAGTTAAAAACATTTCAGGGTTTCTACCCATCTAGAAGTTAATGATGAATGAGTGTGTTTTAATTCCCTGTTGTTCAGTATTGATGGGAAAAGTAGTGATTACAGTTTTATTCTATGCCAAAGGTGCTGAGGCAGCTAAATGTATCGGTCCGCCTAATCAGCAGGTCTAGTCAGTGCAAAAGTTATGACGGACTGATACATTCACAGCTTCAGCACATTAGCATAAAATTGTCTATTCTAAGCACATATACATTTACTTAGTAAAATGTATATGGTATAATTTTGTTGAAAAAACTGCAACTAAATGAACAGTGTCATGGAAAAGTATATAGATTTTGTCTGCCTCTATAACTGTAGAATTGTTTGTAAATAACTGTGTAATGCGAATTAGACAGCAATGCAAATATTTACAAAATAGTGGTGGCATGAACTGCCCTGAAAGTTTTAAGATTGGAGTTGTTTTAAGACAACAGCAATCCACTGCAATCTTTGCCCACTCAAACTAGCCATTAGCTTGTTAGTCTGGTCAGAATAAAACTCGGTTTTTTTAAACTTCAATAAATATAAACTATCAATCCAAAAGCTGTAAATTCTCACACATACAAACACTGCTGTTTTCTCTGTATAATATTAAATAACTGTTGAGATGAGTGCTGCTAACACATCAGTTTCAGTGTTGGCAGATTTCATCTGCAGTTTGATGGGGCGCCACAAATCACCTGCTCCACTAATTTCATTAAAGCAAATGTGCATTCTGTGTTTCCCACATCAGAGCAACAGGAGAGTAAATGAGAATAAATATGCCTCTTATTATCAGAGGACTCGTAAAGCTTAATTGAGTTGGGGTTTATAAAGTCTGTCATTTTTACATTGCTTCTAAGTCGATCTATTTGTTATCATTACGATGATGAAATGTGAGAACCATAAAGCAGAGTTGGGGAAATCAGACGCAGGTTTTATCCTGTCATCTGCAACCTTCACAACAGTTCTGTTCAGTTATTGCTCTCTATGTTACAGCCTCAAACAAATTACTTGATATACATTGCCTCTATTTCTTTACAGTGTAGACTGTATTGATTTCTGCTAAAAGCCTGAACAGAGCTTTGTTTCATTTAATAAGCACATTGAAAAAAACTGTCAGTTGCCACTTTCATTGTAGAAAAAAATTATTGATTGTAGCTTCTTTTTTTATGAAAGTCACTGATTTGTCTCTCACTTCCCTTCAAGAATTACATGATCCCGTTGAAGCAAGTCTTCACCCCACAAGAAATGGAGGCTATTTTTGTCAATCTTGAGGTAAGCGAAGAGCAAAATCTTCCTTTGCAACATGCCTGAATGTGCCTCACACCAGGTGAATAGTTCAGTTTGTGTAAGGATAGCTGATTGAATAGCATGTTGTGTTGATGTATATGTATATGCTAAGCTTGTATAGTCTCAAAATTAATCACTTGATATGTTGGTAAAATTAATTTTCATCACTGCAACATAAAACAAGATAGTTTAATTTTATACGTTTTGGAAAGAACTAATGAGCAATGATGACTGTAGCATTTAAACTGTCAGAAAAAGAATAGAAAAAATGTGGTAAATATGATTTTATTTATTTAATATTGGCTTTGTACTCTTTTAGGCAGCAGCCCAGTTTGTCATACAAATAAAGTGACTAGGAGAATTTGATTTGATTTGAACCTGAAAACTGTTTTTACATGTTGCTCCAAAATGCTCCACAGATGTTTGATTATGTTCAGATCAAGTGATTTTGGAGGTTATTCCATGGGTTCTGTGTTACTGCTGGGCCAGATTTAAAATACTACAACTGTGGGAATCATCCTGGATCATGACAACATCATTGGGAAGCAGATGGCGACACAAAATTGACACATAATTTTTTTGAAGTAACCCTACCATGAAATGCTTTTACAGGAGCAAGATAATTCCACAAATGGCTGCCCATCATTGAACCACCTCTTTGCTTTACAAATGAGGTCAAACAATCAGGCTAAAAGGCTTCTTTGGGCATTATTTATAGATGCAGTATTCCTCCTGAACAAGGAGGAATATAGAACCATAAAAGATAAGTGGAAGAAGATGACTTTCTTTAACTGGTCCAACCTTCATTTTTCTGTTGTCTTTGCATCATTCTGAAAAGGTTTAACATTGGATGCCCTTCCATGTTATGCAGCTCATTTAACGTTTTTCCATTTAAATGCTTCCATAGATAGATCAAGGCTGGTGCTAGAGCTGGTTTTAAATGGTTCTATAGAGAAACCTCATGAATGTTTTTTTTTTTTTTGACAATCTATAAAGCCAGTTTGGATGCACATCATTATGTCACTTACATCTCTTTCTTTGTTTTTGACCCTCCTATATTCTTATTTATGTTCAACAGAAAAAGGTTTTATGTCTTAGAACAATGTTAATGAAGTATGTTTCTTTAATAACAAACATGTCAGCTGCAGAGTGAATCAGTCCAACATGCACTGTTTTATTCATGTGGTGTAAAATACTCAGTGTATATTCACGTTATTCCAGTATGATATCTTGTTGTTTTTTTATCTTTTCTCAGGATATAATCAGAGTCCACTTTGCCCTCTTGCGAGCTATTGACCTGAACATGGCCAGTGGAGGAAGCGGCCTTGGAAAGATATTCCTTGACTTTAAGGAAAGGTTAGTGTCCTGAAATCTGCGCTGTGTGTTCCAACACATGTTGCTCTCTTTTTGTGTTCAGTATCAAAATCCAGTTATATTCTAAAGGTAGAAGCTTTTTTCCCTTTAAGCATAGGAGACTGAATTGTATTTACAGACCATTGATGGGATTAGTGCTCAAAAAATAAGTGAATTAAAAATATAAACCAATTGTGGAAAAAAAAGCTGAGAGAGCATGCAGCCAATTGTTCTCGATTGACCCAAAACCATCAGAGTAAATGCACTTAGTACTACATTATCTTGTCCATCATGATCCTTTTCTCTCTTTATTTTACAAGATCAGTTTTACATAATATTTTTCTACATTCATTATTCATTGCTTTCGTTTTGAAGCCATTGTGTATTTGGTTTGTAGTAATAGATTAGATTTTAGTTTGTCAAAATGAGCAACAGAGGGGTCATCCAGTGGCAGAGTGCTTTGGGTACATTTCACAAAGGCACAAGTGCCATCATGCAGTAATCCCTGGTTTGACTACAGACCAGCTGAACTTTTATTGCCTGTTAATATTCACATTAGAATGTTTCATTTGTTAAAAAAATAGTAAAATAGTAGGAAATTTCTGCAGAGTTGAGATTGGAATACACAGTGAAGGTGGGGGGAAAACTTTGGGATAAATAGGGATTTCTCTTTGATCACCATCTTGCACAGCTGCAGAGCAACGTGTGTATAATTTGCACCCTCGATGGGAGCAGTGATTTGCTTCCCTGCTGGGCTGAGTGCAACTGCTTCATAGGTAATGGTAATGATGGTGATGATAGGTTCTGGCTTGGGTCATGATTCCGTACGCAGCCTCAGAAATGGCAGGCTCCTCAGATAATACAGCCATTACTGCAAGAATGAGTCACTCACCTCTCTGCATGTGTGTATGTAAGTCCCTGTTCTTGCATATGTAAGTATATATTGTACTTCTGTGCACAGGGTTCCTGATAGCAGTTTTTCTTTATCCTCTTGATGTTTCCAACTTGAAACAATTACTGTATTTCTTTGTGCACCATCAGTTTGAATAAGCTCTTGTAAGTGAAATCTAGAGTCATATAATTTGTTAGGCTTATCTGACTCTAATCGTATTGAGCAGTGATTTAATTTTTTTTAATAGTCCTAGATGAGGTTAAGTAGCCAAAGGTTCCTAAAAAAATCTGTGAGTTTGTCTCAGAGTAAAAACCTAACATTGCCAGTTGGCTCCAGGTTAGGTCAAATTTCCACCAAAACTTTGCAACTTTGGTCACTTTGTACCCTAACCTTTTGGGTACAAAATGTAGGTATGTGTCATAGGTCTTTTTATACCCACCTTCTCCTGCATTGTAACCACCTTGGCTCACTTTGTACCTACTCTTGGTTCATTTTATGCCCATCTTGGCAGCTGCCCCAATGTTGATTTAACCTACTTGAGTACACTTTTGAAACTTAGTGCAACATAAGTTTGCCCAAGTGACAAGCTCATTGCAGGAGTGTTTCTGAAGATTATGACATTTCCCAAAAAACAAAACAAAGCTGATGTAAAACAACAGAATAAATTCTTACTAATTGATGTAAACTTGACCAAAGAGACACAAAACTGTATACAAACATCTTCCTTGTTAAGTCAGGTTCACATTATGTGATTTTTGGCTAAAGATAAAAAATCTTTTGTCTGGAAAATAAATCATAAAGAAGTCTTTGTTTGTGAGCTTGAATCTAAGGTCTTTCAGTGTGACAGGCTCACCAGCAGTCGATTCAGCACTCATACAACAAAAGAGGACTTACAACAAATATCACAGTGTCAGAGATTTTCTAGAAAAATGTTCACTGTGACTGCTGCTGCAGTCCGGTTTTTTTTCCAGCCATGGGTGCATCAGTAGTTGTCTCTTTTTCTTCATCTGTCCTGTTTTTAAAGTCCAAATATAATATTTAGCATCAACACCAGAGCTTAATTTTTCTTTTTATTGTTGGATTTATATTTTTTGCAGACCTTTGTGATGTACTTGATTCTCCTGCAACAAAAAGTCATACAGTCTAACATCTATTAAATCAGTGTGAAGAATCTATTAAATCCAAGTTTGAACAGTGTGGCATTTACCAGTCATTTATGATGGCCAAAAATTGCACAGTGTGAGTCAGGCACTGGACACATCTGACTCTTATTCTCTTATTAAACAATGGTTAAAAATCTTTTGCAAATAGCCCCAAAAGAGATCTAGATAGTCGTAAATCCTTGCAACCGTCTGAGGGGTTGTCTGAGCAGACTTTGTAAGAAACTAAAGCCAGTTTTTTGGACATTGTGAGTCTCACACACAGCCCTGCAGAAACGGAGTAAAAGATTAAAAACAGCTTAACATTTTCCCTTCTTTCATAAACAAATTTGCTGATCAAACTCCGCCCATTGTTTCTGTTTACCTTTTAGTGACATTCTCCAAAATGTTACGCAGGGTTATTTTAAGAAAATGATTCATTTGACTTGAGGATGCTCTGCGTCGTGGGCTTTCACTCTCTACCGGTGATTGACATGTATTCCTACCTCATTTCAAGCCACCACATAGTCTTGTGTCTCTGCAGCGATAAACAAATGTAACCAGGGGATTTGGACTCATACGGCAGAGCTTTTCACAGGCATCTCAGCAGTTTTCCTGAGGACCTGGCTTGGCATAATTAATTTGGTTTTCTGTGCTTGTAAGTCGCTGTGACCTTTACAACAATGTGCTTGTATCTTCTTTTTTTTTTTTCTCACGTTGGAGCAAAAGATGAAAAGCCCTTTTTGTATGTTTGTCATTGAACTGGAAGCAATGCTGAAAATGTCACTGTTTTATCTTCCCAGTTCTTAAACGCCAGGCCCAGGCTGAATGGCAAAAGTGCACTCAAAGGAATCCCTATAAACTAAATGGGCATCTAAATGCCCTCTTGTTGATATACTCATTTGCAACATTCTCCAACTCATTTCCGGAGTAATTTGGCTCCCAGATATCCAGGCGGCGCCTAATCATGGTCGCACTATGGGCCTCTTTAGAGAGGGTCTTTGCTCTGTGTTCTCCTTCATTTGCTGTTTGCTGGTTTTGTTGAGTGGAGGTGAGGGGGTCCCAGTGCCATGTGTCACAGAATATTAACCGGCTCCACAGCCTGTCACTTTTGCTTTGCTTGGAGATCTCCTCAGTCGTCTGACTCAGCTTGCTGCACTCCACAAGGGTGAGGGTGAATGCCCTGGGCACAGTTACCCAAAATTGTGTTTTCTGTGAAATAACATGCACAGCAGCATCCTCATTATGGAAGAGGCCAACACAGCAGGGTAATATCACTAGCAAAGAAAAGAATAGAAGTTTTAACTGCTTCGGCAAAACCCAGTGGAAAATTGTCTCAAACATTTCTGCTATTTAGAGGTTGCTGCTTTGCTTCTTCTATTACTCCTTAGCCATGCAGACTAATTTTGCCAGCTGGACAGCCATAGAATTTCTAACAACACTTGCTAACATTTGCCAATTTACTTTCCAAGCAAGTTTTATCTTTGTTGCTTCCCTGAATATATAATCCCCTTATAATCATCTTAAATTATTTTCAATATATTTGGCCATAAATTCTGGCTACTTTTAGTTTATTAAAGAAGACAATAAACATTTGCTCAAATATGCAAAGGAGACCACAAACGAAGCATTTTTTTGAGTTGAGGAAGTTGAAGATTGATTCAAATGTCCTTCCAACTTTAAGAACAACCACTTCACCTTCTGAGCTCCATCTGCCTTTGTATTTTTGAAGGTTGTAGAACAATTCAGTGATGGTCTTCCTTCCTATTAGGATTAAAAATGATAAGCAGTTAGGTTAGTTGTTAGTGAAATAAAGACGGTCTGTGTTCTGCAGAAATGATTGCTGACGGGATGGGAAAACAGATGTATGAAGCAGTTTTCCTGTCTGTCATTAGTGCTTTTGTTACTCTGCCTGTTTAACAAAAAAAGGACAAAGCTACAGTTTAAAGGCTGTTATGAAAAGTGGTCTTCTCAAAATTTCCTCTTCAAAATACTGGATAATTTTTCATAAATGCAGAGGTTGAACTCAAGCTATTTGGTACTGAGAGAGAAGCCTACAAAGGTTTTGTCGGAGCTTGTAAACAGCTGCCTGCAGCTGCGAAAACAATAAATGGGTCAAATGTGCTGGAAAACTGAAACTGTGACAACTAGCTTCTTTTGAATAGAGCCAGATGAGCACACGAATTAAACTTAATTAGTTTCATTCACTTGGTTCTTCTTATTGTTGTAAGGGCCTTTTGTCCCCATGTGGTGTGGTTTTCTCATTAGGTCCAAAATTGACAACAAATTGAAACAGAGCATGCAAATTGGCTCCATAAAATATTCACACATATATGCTTTAGTAATGGTGTTAAACAAAAAATAAGGAATGTTTGCACACTTACTGAAACTTATGTATTATTGATGTTTTGATCAAACTTGATTTTTTGTCATTTCAAATAATTGAACGATAGAGAACACTCCCAGCTATATGGTACCTGCCAAATGGACCAAAAGGTCCAGGAAGCTACGCTTCTGGAAAATCTCAAGTCATTCCCAGGCCAGAAGGGATATGTAGTCATTCCAGTGACTTGTGGGTCTTCTGCAAGGTTTTCTCCTTGTGGGACGCCTGAACTACCTCAGCTGATTCTTTTAGATGTAGAAGGAAAGCAGCTGTGCTCTTAGCTCACCCTGGATGATAGGGCATTTCACTCTGTCTCTAAGGCTGAACCTTGCCACCCAACAGAGTCACTTGTATCCATAATCTTGTTCTTTCGGTCATGATCCAAATAGTAAGTGTTAGAATGTAGATGGGCCAGTAAATTGTGAGAGACTCTAGATATTTAAACTGTTCCACTTGAGACAGAGACTAATCCCTAATTCAGAGGGAGTATTCCACCCATGTCCAGTTGAACTCAGTTGACTCAGACTCAAACCTTATTTGTACCCCATCTGCTTCACATATGGCTATGAACCATTCTAGTGCACAATGAAGATCATGGCTTGAAAAGACACACAGAACTATACTGTTTGCAAAAAGCAGTCATGAGACCTTGAGGTTCTCTGCATTCTCCTTCTCCTGTCTGTGCCTTAAGCTCCTGACCATGAACACCCCAAACAAGATTTAAGACAAGGGGCAGACATGTTCAGTTCAATGTTCTGGATGAATCCCATGATCCAGGTGGGGTATAGTGTATTTTAAAGTGTACTTTAAATTAAAAATAGAAAACTATTACAGGGAGAAAAATAATTCCAAGCGACATACACCACTAAACAAAACATAGATCTACAATGAACACAGTTATGCAATGCCTATCATTCATAGTATTGTGTGAAGTACTCCGCCATATGCTTAGAATCAATTTGCATAACTTGAATCATTAAACACACCAATATCAAAAATGTATTTGTTTCTGTTGTAGCATATGTTAGGTCATATATGTTATAAATAATATATGCATTATATGTTGTTTAAACAAATGTTACACATTTATCTCACCAGTTCTAAAGCTTCTATTACAGTTCCTTCTTTCATTTGAGACACTATATTTTTTGACATTACCATCTTGGAACAGCTTTGAAACAGAAGCCTTCATGTCTCATTATGTCTTGACTTGCGTCTTTGGTATGTGCTGCCATATCTTTGTGACACTGCACGGTCCATCTACTGTCTTATAATTGATCAAGGTCCCTATTAATCTCAATCTCTGTCCTCCCTGAGGAGCGGGGGCTGAGATGACTGTGTCCTCGAGGGTGGATCAAGTCTTAATCAGCGCCTTGTTAGGCCAAGGCTTAAGCAATGCTGGAGCCTCCCTGCAGGAGGTGTGAGGGTTATTCAGACCACTGCCAGTAAAGCTCCAGTCATTACTGTAGATCTCTGGATGGTCATGTGAGTTTGAACAGGAGTGTAAAGTTTTAGGGTAAATTTGAAGTTTGGATATCCTCTGAGTTTTACAGCCTCAGTTTATATATATGTATGTCTGCATGCTGAGTTTAGCATTGGTTATGAATAAAAACAAATATTTTTCCAGCCATAAACACAGGAAAAAAGAAAAAATGAGATCGCACTTAACAGTATTGTCAAGACTTGACCAAAACACCTATAACTCTGTCATTTATCAACATAAACATAAAGTTTAAAACTCAGGCATAAAGGCGGCAAATGATATACATTCCTTCTAGGATTGTTAGGCCTTTAATTGTTAATAAATGTTTGTCCAAAACATAAAGACCTTATCTGAAAGTTGACTTTAAGCACCTAAGATAATAATTGTGCAGCTTCAGTTTTAGTTTGTGCTGTTCCTCCAGCATGCAGACCTCTTTTTTTCCCACTCACTTGCAGAGCTGCTCTTGCAGGCATTTAAGATTTATCAGGGGCATGATTAGACTTCAAGATGCTGGTTCTCCTCAAGCTACTCAGGATTCAGATTAAGACGCGTGCCCGCTCTGTTGAAGGGGGGGTGCTATACCAACCGTGCCAATGTCCTACTTTAAGTCAGTGAGTGAGTGGAATGTTATGTACTCCAGGCAAAATGACTTTGAACCTCCTCCCAGCTGAACCCACAGATCTGTTTCAGTGTCCCATTGTAATTTCTAATGAACACAGCTTCCATACAGCATTTTCCCCTCCCAGACTGATGACAAGAAATCTGCTTAGCAACTGTCTTTCATTAGTGCTGTGTGATTACCTGACAAATGTCACTTTAGGATCAGCCTGTTGTACGTTTCTAATCATAGCACATTCATTCACACATTCATTCATCTGACCCCCCGCCAAATGTCTCCTAATCTGACCTCTCAAACTGTGGTATTAATCTTAAAATTAATGTGCAGCACATTGCCTAAAGCCTCTAGACCACTCAGCAGTTCACAACTAATTGAGAGCTTTGACTTTGATCTCTCTTTTATCTTTGTTTTTATAACAATATTGAATCTGGAACAATTCAGACTTTTAGAAGAGCTTTGTTAGTTCCTAATAAACCCTCTGTTTTATATAAAACATACACTGAGCTTTATGATCTTGTTTTAAAGGACAACCTTATGCCCCTTTTCCACTAGTGTCTCTACAGCACGGTACGGCACGGCATGGCACAGTACAGCACGGTTTGGGTGGTTTTCCATTACACTTCCGTACAGTTCTAGTGGGTGGGTTTTGGGCGGTCCCCAAGTCTGGAAATTGTCGCCACGCGACTTTGCCAGCTTGTGGCGGTAATGCTCCAGAGCTTTTTGTCAGCCACCATTAAACGTAGTAGAAGAAGAAGATCACGAACACAACAATGGAGGACATGGTCGTATTATTAATTATGAATTTTGTCCTCTGCCACCAAGCACAAAAACTCC
>JAOXNZ010000038.1:22482546-22503069 GCA_028566095.1 Kryptolebias brasiliensis
AAAGTAACAATACTTTTTTTTTTTTTTTCCAGGGACTAAAGTTTATGAGAGTTGTACACCATTAAATGCTCAAATAACTATTAATTGTAGCCAGAAGTACACAATTAGGTTCAAGAAGAATGCTTCAGTAAATGCATTTCTTAATATATTGAGATAAGTGAGGTGAACTGCTGGTAATAAGAAGAATTAGGCCCAGTTACTTTATGCTTGTACTTACTGAAATGATGTTTTTTTTCTCACAGCAAAATATTCCTTACAAGCTGCTCCAGAACACCAAGGAGGATGGGATTTTCTGGGTATTCTGTGCAACTTGCCTGTTAAATAAAAGATTTTTCTGTTTTAAATGTTTGCACAGGATGCAGAGTGGGCCAGGGTCACAACAAACAGTGACACCTTCCTGTGCAGAGCTGTGATCGTCACTTGCCCCCCTCATTTGGCAGGTCAGTGTGTGTCTCCTACGTCTGTCCAGTCACCAAATGAAATTCTCGTTGCTGCAGAAGGCAAATATCCCACTCTCTCATCAGTTCTGTCAAAGGTGGTGAACTTGTGCATCCATGCATCTATATCAACAAATTCTCAATTTTTTCTGGCTCTGGGATGTGGGAGACACTTTGGGCTTTAAGTACATTCTGTCTGAGGTCAAGTCTGGGCTCAAGAATTGCTTTGGATTTGATTTTCAACCATCGCCAGAGTTAAAGCCAAAACTTTAACTGGGGGGCTAATGTGACATTCTGTAAGTGGGAAGCTGAAAGTGGTAAACACGTCACTGCCAACTTGTCTGCAATCAAGGAGAGAAACATTTGGACACCTGCAGGGGGGTCGTTTCTCATGTTGGAAATTAAACTTTAAAATATTGAGAGAAAACTTTGTTCCAAATATAGGAGACTTATATTTGATTTTGGTTTTACGTGTGGATTTAAATCATGATCTGAAACGCCTCCTTATCAAAATCATCTTGTAGTTTTTCCTCTTGGGTAAACTGAAATCCTGCATTCAAACTTCTAATCAACTGCTGACTTTAAGTATGTAAATTTTGGGATAGATTTGTTATCCTCACCCTTTAAGGACTGTTTATCCTCATCTCATTTCTGTAATTCATGTCTCCTTTACAACTGTGATGCCAAAATCAATCTCAACAAAACATTTTGAGAAAGTATTTTAGTTTCTAAAATACTTGGAGTAAAAAAGAGTTGGTGTGTACTTTGCAACCATATGTGCAAGGATGATTTACAGAAGGAGAATGACATGTTAATCCTGTGATGTATAAAAAAAATAGTTTGTTTATATGTCACAACTAATTTGTGAGGGTAATTTGTAATTTTGTCATAGATCATAGAACATGTGATATAGCACTGAAAAACCTAGATTTTTTGTGATTTTAGGTACAGTGGGCACAATAGACAAAGATGCAACAAATTAGAAATGGACTCCAACTGAACTGAAATGAAAACATTAAATAAAATATTTGGTCTAAGTCAATCTCTGGGTCACAGTCAGAAGGATGGAAGAAAAAGGGGTTAAATGAGACAAATGCAGTTAGCTGGAAGTCTCTGCTGAAAGTTGTTTGTGTCAACTGAAGAGTGGTAAGTTTAAATCAAAGTGTTACATTCAAAAAGTGCTTAAAATGAAGTTTCTTGTCATTTATTTCAGGCAGACTCTGCAGAAGGGTTTGCAAATAATTTTGTGACAAGGGGTTAAAGGAAAGCTTCGAACCAATGTTTAAATGCCTCGTACCTCAACTCCTTTCTTCCTCTTCTTGTCCTTGCTCTTCTGCTAGCAAATGAAGATGAAAAAAACATAAAAGGGGACTCATGTGGAGGAATGGAGAATGTACAAATTGAGAAATGAGATAAAGGGATGCTGACTCAAGACTTGATGCAGGTTGGAGTTGAAACTGGAGTCAAGGTTGGTTTGCCAGGTTTGTAAGAAGCTGGAGCTGGAGCTCAGGCACTACATTGTGTCTGTGCTTATTTGTCCTAAGCCTACTACAGATCTGTCAGTCACAGCCTCACACTCTCAGGCGTGGAACATGGCCAGGATTCCTAATGAGACAGGTCTGAGAGCGGTACTGAATTATGCAGCACAGATTGCTTTAGCTCTTACGCCACACTGAAACACTGTGGTCTTGAATTGGAACAAGGAGGTTGACAACGATCCGTAAAAAAGCCTCTCAATGATTGAGACGAGACGCCACCTATCCCAAAAGAAGTTGGGAATACATTAAAAACCAGATTGTTGCAGAACAGGACAGATGGGGTTGACGATGATAGTGTTACAGTTCCAGGTCTCTCTTGAACAGTAAAGGTCTAAAACATGTTTACTCTTTCCATTGCCTCTTATATTTGGCTCGGATGTCTTGTTTACAGAACTTTCATTCAGACATCCCAAATTACATTCTCAAGTCTCCTGCTTTTGAATAAATTAAGATGAAAAAGCAAACAAAAAATGACTAGAGATAATTTTAGCTCTGGAGTTCGCCTGGCATTAAAAGACGAGCCACCGTATTTACACACGCCAGAGTAAGTTCTGGAAACGAGCTCCGCGTTCCCAATAAATTATGCTCGTCCTGCTCTTGGCTCATAGATTTATTTCCTCATCCATCTATCCATCCATCCATTATTTATTACTGACTCCTGCCAGCTTTTTTTTTTATTCTTTTTGTTGCCTTTTCTCTCACTTACCTCAATGATTTATGAACTGTTTGGTCTCACTGCTTTTTGAGATTGCTGTGCATGAAAAGGATGTTATCTCGTCTTGTTTGTTCACTCTGCCACATCATGGAATAAAAGCCCAGAGTGGCCTTTCACAGCAGGCATTTCAAGTATGATGCAATTAGGCATGCTAATTTAGCAGTCTACATGTTTTACTGTCTCTGTTTTTGAAGCAGGAAGTATTTGTTTGTGTGCATTTACTTATCATTGAACTCCTGACAACACTTGCAAAAGTCACTGTACCTGACTCAAGAAAGGGGGGGAGGGATTTGACTGCGACCAAACTTGACAATCAGCCAACCTGATGTCTATCTAGCATCTCGTTTTCTCATGGTGGAGGAGCGACTATAATGAAAGCAGCTAGGGCAGTGTTGTGGAGGCGATTACATCTGCCACTCACGCTTAAACCCAGAGCCTTGTTTACATTAGTGGAAAAAACAGGTATGCAGTGCATCTGCATTGATTTGCCAACTGACACCATGTGAGCCAAAATTCTGGGTCAGTGTATGCTGTGCTGTAAATGAAGCTAATGGAGCCTAATTCAGGGATTAAACATGAAGTGGGAGCTCAAGTGATTGTGAAGATAATTAATGCAGTGTGATTCTGATCTCATCTGTTTAGACACAGTGAAAATAATTTAAGCAGTCTCATTGCATTTTACATCTCTCCTGATGAGTGAGTCAGCAAGTGTTTATGGGCCAATAAATATAGTTAATGTAGTTTAGCAAAACTTTACTGACCCATGGAAAATGTTAAAGATATTTATTACAATGTCACAAAGACCAGTAAAAATAAAATCAAAGTAAGAAAAAAAAATCCCCACAATTATTTTTCCCCTCATATTTATAGTTGTGTTATTTTAAAGTAAAAATTTGTAAGCATAATTTGTGAACGGATTCTATCTGCAACATGTTTGTTTACATACAAAAACAGCCAAAGTGACTGAAATTAGGCTTACAATGACGACATTCATGGAAAAAAAGCTTTGGGAAGTCTAATAATTCTGATATATTTGCAGACTTGATCACATGCCAAGTATGCAAATATAAATGCTTTGTTTACATTAAGTGTGTACCTGCATTTCAGGTTTGCATAGAAATTGATCAGTTTTTAATAGAGATTCTCAGATTGCAGTTTTTAGGACTGATTTTAAATTTTGTTTTTTTTTTTAAAGTTCTGACCCATCAACTTAGATGGATTCTGATACTGTATGTCTTGGAAAACTGGCAGCATACCAATAATTCTTCCAATTTCCAATTGAAAATTTGTGTGTTAAAAACATTTTTAGTAAAAATCTTTAAAATCTTTCTCTAAGATGACACCAAGTTATTTAGCCTACTGTTTCTGTCTGTAGAAGTCGAAAAATAAGATGCTTCAGAAGAGAAGTATGTGAACAAATAAAATCCAACTAACAATAAATTACACCATGTCAAAAACTTAGCATTCCTTAAAGAAATGCACATTGCCCACCAACCTTCATGCCAGTTTTAAAATAAGATCATTTTATGTTGAGAAATAGTTATTTTGATTAAATCTTGAAAATACAATTTTATGTAATCTCTCACAATCTGGAGTATGTGTTGTGAATGACTCAGCTACTGAGGCATCAAATTTTAGTTCAATACTTGTAAATTTGACTGAGTTATAGCCATTTTTATGTTTTCTATGCCACTTTGCAACACTTTGTCCACAAGCTCTCATTTTAGGAAAAAAGTAGTATCCAATGTCACATTTTGGGCAAATAAAACTGTTAATTTTGTGGTTACTAAATTAAAATTACAGCTTGGTGGTACTTTTAATTTATTAAATCATTTTTACATTTCTCAACCTGGTTGAAAATTACACGTTTCACAAAGTGAGCTAAACCTAAATATTTCACCTTAAAAACAAAAACAAAGTCAAACTACATGTTACTGAGCAGTCAAGTGAGCAGCAGATATACTTAATAAAATAAAAATAAAAAATCCATGTTTTCCTTTAGTATTCTCATTTACCTCTTGTGCTTCATCTGATGTGTTCAAATAGCCCATCAAAACCTCCAGACTAAAAATGTGTTATTGTTGGTGGGAATTAGCTAGTTAGCTATGGTGCATTCACACAGACTCTACAGAGTCCAACATTCTGCAGTAAGAAAACCTTCATTCACTGTGGAAAACATTGAAGAGCGTTACCGTCTTCTTAAGGGGGGGGGGTGTCCCAGTGAGTTCATTCTAAGGTCAGGCTGGGTAATGCTCAGAAAAACTGCCAAAAACTCAAGTTTTGAATCTCAGCCTCTAGAGGCCTCAGTTATCATGTTAAGTAATAAAGTTCATGACATTATAGTTAAAATATGACTAAGCAAGTTGGCAGATAAAGCCTCTTTTCTCCTAGAAGCTTTAAACATCAAACTGACAATTGGAGATCAGGAAAGTTTGGAACCTTTAAATGTCTGTCAGTCTTATTTTTTGGTGTCTAACCCATCTTCTGCACTGTCACACACATTGTTTGCCACTAAATATGGATGTCACACAGAATGATAGATGTTTTTTTTTATTATATATATAGTTATTTTCATGGTATTTAAACATAAATGGATAAACAGGTACATTTTATCATCCATTCACTTAAATTCATTTACAAACTAAAGCTAAAGAGGTCATCCTTTTAAAATTATTTATTTATTTTTGTTAAAAGCAACAACAGATCCTACTTGGAAATACCGCAAGGACAGTGTGTGTATAGACAAATGACGTGGAGGGTGTCTGGTTTTGCTACCGAGCCTTCAATTTCAATAAGTGTCAAGGGTCTGAGCAGGTAATTCAGTAAAGGGTCTGTGCTGTAACAGGCCTTCTGATACAGACCTCTAACTTTGAAGTTTAGATTAAGTGGTCGATGAAGAGTGCACCTTGTTTCTGATGGCCTTAAAGGTTTATTACCGTTTTTTTTAACGGTATCCATTTGTCATTATTACCTAATTCTTTATAAATGGCCCTGGGTATGGATACCTGCCCAGTTTCAAGATCTAAAGGATTTCTGTATTTTAGTTTTGATTAAAAAGCAGACTCATTGGAGCCGTTTAAGATGAAGTCTCTTTTTTTGTTTCACAGAGAATTATCTCTCAGTTCCTGTGCATCCTATTACTTTTTTCCTATTTTGGCTAAGTTGTCAAGTCCTGTGGCACGTTGGTTTTTAAGTATGAAGACAGTTTGCCATGGGCTGGATGATTGACAGTCTACACCTGCTTCTTGAATCATTATTTCTTTGTTGCATCTTGATTTGAGTGGCTTTTCATGCTTCTGTTTTGCTCTCCTTCACCATCAGACCTTGAAAGCACCTGTGTGCTATGCTGAAAAGTTCTGCTTAAGAAAATATCGGAAAATTTGAAGCGTCATACGGAGGGCTTAGTCAGATTTGACTCACATGTCAGTAACAGGAAATTGAATAAAGAAAGGTCAATGATTTCCAGTGGTGTATTCATAAAAATAAACTCAGTCAGGATCAAATGCCATGGTGTGTTAAAAGGAAAAGGTGTTACAAACAACAGTCAGACATCATGAACAGCCAGAGGTAAAAACAGAGCCAGCACTTGTGAATATACGCGCTCTTAAACCTGCAGCTGTTTTACAAATGTATCATTAGATAAGAGTTACTTCAGCATCTTTTAAGGGAAGTTTATTATGTTTTCCTTATTTCCAGTTCCACAGCAAATCTAGATTAGGTAACGTGAGTAGACTTTAAGTTTTTTTAGTCTTGAACGTGACTGAATATTTGTGAGCTCCTGTGCTTCAGGAGCTAATGAGTTATCCAATAAAGCAAGGCAAAATGAGTCAAGGCAAAATAAGATTAGGTTATGTCTCTTTATTATATGCTGCAGTATTGTAATGTAAAATTCACGTCTTATGGCATTCAGATGCCAGGATAAACTGCTTTTTTCACTGATAGAACTCTGACTGTGATGAAGGGTAGTGCCTTGTGTGGAAACTGTTTTCCTAAATGATTTCAGCTTTATAAAGCTTGTACTCAGTTTTTACAGCTGACATTTTCTGGTGTCAGGTTGCTGTCCCTGTTTTCTCCAGACAACACTCACCAGTTTTTGTCGTTTGAGCTGTGTCTTTTCTAACTGATTCCCTTGTTTTTAAGGATGTTTGTTAATTTTTCAAAACCTCTCTTTGTCAGATAAAACCAATTTTCAGTGTGTCCTTTGTGAAGGCACTGACACATATGATCAATAAAATCTTTAAAAGATGCCAAAAGTGAGGTGTCTGTAAGGTCCCAGAGCAGAAATTGGAGGCTTTGTGAAATAATTTTACTGCTGGTAGTTGTCTGCAAGAAAAACCCAATTTTATCATTAAGTCTCTTGTTTTTTTTTTACTTTTACTTTCAGGATCAAAACAATGCAAATTATTAATATGGCACTACTTGACAAGCCTTATGGCCTTATGCAAAGTACAGTGATGTCATTTGAATATCTAAATAAATTAGTTTGGTGCCACTTATCATTTTACTGTTAAGTTTTACTGCTTTGAGCTTATGACTTTTTATTTCACATTAGGGGTTTTCTTTTGAGATTACTGATAGGCTCTTCACAGTTTCAACTTAAAATGTTAAATCTATCACCAATTTATTTGTTAGAAGCTTGACTTTTGGGCTGATGTTGCTTTCCCTAGCAGCAGAAATGTCTGGTTTTAGCTAGCAAGGAAGTCAACTCAACTGTTCTCACAGCACTGAGATAAAACATTTATTGATTTATGTTCTGTGATTAGTACTCTGGAGTCAGGGAACAAGCAAAATACCTTTAATTCACAGGGATTTATTTACAAAGCCTGATCAATAGAGGGGTTAGCTCTAAAGGGCTATTTGTCACCAATTGATTCCCTTTCTCTCTTTTTCTCTCTTAAATAAAGTATATAGAATTGTCTGACATGTTGCTGTGTAGCAGTGGAATAATGGAAAAGTCTTGCAGTGATATCAGTTGGAAACAAATGATTTAACCCCTAATAGATTATTATTTCTCAATCGGCCCTGTTGGAAGACGCATCCAAACAATTCAAACGGTATAAACTTCTTATGAAAAGGAAAATAATTGGTGTGCATCAAGCAAATAGAACAACTAAGGAGATTATAAAAACTACCAAAAATTTAAACTAGCATTCCTTCAAGGGATTTACGCCACCTGCTGCTTTGCATCCCAAAGTTTTAAACAAAGAGCTCACCTAATCTGTTGGTGCTCATAGTATGTGTTGTAGATTTGCTCTCTGCTGCTACCACATACAAGTTTAGTTTAATATCTGTAAATGTGACAGAGTTACAGCCATTTTTTCTATTCTAGGTTTGATTTGTTGTGGCAAATGTCTAGAAGCAGGTTGACTCCAAATCTTAATCAGTTGTAGATGTACATCCACTGATTACTTTCCGAGAGTTTATTTAAAATCCACCCAGTTGGTCACGAGATATTTTGCAGACAGACGGGGTTGACTTTTACAGTTAATTCCAAAGTTTTAAAAATCAAGTGGTTTGTTAACTCTTAGTGTATTTGGAATGACACTCATCTACTACTGTATGACTTTGTAGAAATGACTGAGTAGTGCCTATTTTTGTGTTTGAAAAGTTCAATTCACTGTGGCAGCCATCTTAGAACAAGATTAATCAGTTGTTTATGTACATCCAATGATTGTCTGTTTTAGCCTTTGAAAATTGGAAAAAGGACCGGCCCTCTGGTCTCATTCCTACACTACAACCATTATCAGGACAAGGTCATGAAAACAACCTGGTGCAGATATGATACTTGCAGCTGCATCCTAATGTTGTTCAAAGAGTTGTAGTGTATAGAGCAACAGGTGATATGTCAAAGAGCTGTTTGGAGATTACTTGTTGGGGGAAAAATTCCTCAAAATGTCTCACCAAGTAGTTGGTAAGACTCCTTCATGAGGAGTCAGTCCAGTGAGATACCACCTTAATGAGGGTGCAGGAGCACAAATCAGAAATGCATAAAATAGCTGGGAAAACTGAGAGTGTGGCGAGTACTAAGAGTGTGCCAGTGCCCTGATTGCCTTCACAGTGAAAGAGGTTTTCTAAATTTGCCACAATGCTGCCACACAGAGTCATCATCCATTGTGGATGGGGCATAACCACCTGAAATTCTTAAAGGGCCATGTTTTTCCATCAATAGCTGTTTTTTTTCTTCACTGGTAGTGTATGCCTATTCCCGAGTGATGATGGCAACATTCATGAGGCTCTAATTGTGAATACTTGGTTCTTGAAGCATGAGACATAATTTTCACACATGAATTGTCCACCACACAGTCTAGACCTTAACTTGATTGTGAATCTTTTGAATGAGCTGAAAAAGATTATTTAACATCTGACTTTGCAGCCATTAACACAGAATCTTAGCAAAAAAATTAATTCAGCTATGATTGGAAATAAATTCTCTGACATTGCACAAGGTGGATAGCTGACATTAAAAGAATGTGCTGCTTTTTAGAGTCACATTCTACTGTTGTTTCCTCAACAGCGAAGATCCACTACCAGCCACCACTGCCATCCATGAGAGAATTCCTCACCCAGAACATGCCTGTGGGCCATATGATAAAATTCATCATTACATATCAGACGGTGAGTTGCACAAGATGGTTGAACTGATATCTATATGAAAATTTAATGAAAAACCTTTTTTTATGGGCAAATAAGCTTTACATAGTTCACAAATATTGAAATATATCATAGTAAAAGTGCTTCAAACAATCAAGGGTTTAGTGAATCTTTTGTTAAACTCTAAAATCAGCACATACAAACACAGCAGTACACACCACTTGTTTTGCTGATTTGATATTTTACTTTTGAAATAATGGCACTTGGCTGCAAAATCTAGTTGGTTTTAATTATTGATCTTAAATCATGCAAAAATGTGATTTCTTGGCTCCCTGAATCTGTTATATAAAACTGTTTTTAGTCACAGGAATTTTCATTTCAGGTTGTGAGAAGTGTTTGTATAAATGCATTTGCCAAGCAGCAACTTCAGACAACAAATAACTGACGTGACACACTTTTATAGAGCCACTCTTTGTACAACAGAGCTCTGAGCATGCTAGAAGTGATTCCTTTCATCTTCATTTTGCACTTTACAACCACACAATTAATTATCAAAATGCTCATGCACCTTGTTAGTAAATTAAATATGTCAACTATAATGAACAAAGAATCATTAGTGCTTATGCAAACATTTATTAGATCTGTGCCTTGGTGGCTTGGCACAATGCGTTTAGATTCTGATAAACACATTAAAAATTGTTCGGTGATTGAGAATATGCTTTATTTAATACTCTTCTCCTCTTCTTGCATGTTTGCGTGGAGTCAGCAATTTTATGCATGATTGAGGAGCTCACTTTTACTAATTACGGTTATGAGTTAGAGCCCAGGAGGCAGGTCTCGCATGACTAAAACAGACATAAAATTAAGGGCACAAAGGTAAAGAGTTGTGCATTCTTCTTCACTGACAAATGAAAATGAACACATGATGCTATCTGATGTGGAAAAACTGTTGTAGTAGAGACTTCAGACTAAAGCAAAATGGATTTTTAAACTCATGAATAAAACTTAAATTAATACAGACAAACTACTCTGATAGTTGGAACAAATATAACATTACAACAACTTCCACAATTTGATATGTTTATGACCATGTTCATTCCTGGTTCTATATAGCCATCTTAGGTGATTTGATTGCAAGTGACCTTTTGTGAGTGAAAGCGTTCACACCTGGCAGTTAAATCCCCAAAATGTTTTTTTTTTGCTGTCTGATGTGAATTTCCTGCTCTGTATGCAGATACACACGCAACCACATCACACAGTGGGCTGTGTAGCAAAGCCATTTGAGTCACATATTTGTAGTTATCTCTTGATAAGTTCAAGTAACAGATGCAATATGGTAGAAATATAATACAATACTTGGTGACATTACAGAGCTCTGTGTTAAAGCAAAGACTGAAAATTTTGATCTGTAAAAATCCACTGCAGTAAAATGGTATGCTGTCAGCTGTTTTACACAGCTTCACTGTGAACAAGATATCAGCATTGTGTTTAATTCGGTGAATGTAAAGCAACATAACATTGCTCAGACTGTTGTCCTGTGATTGACACAGCAAGTTATAGCTTACAGTGACCACAGCGAGTCCAATTAGCTCAAAACAATCAGAGAAACTCACCACACTGCATCCTGCAATCCACTCTGATTCCTAACAAAACCTGTATTCTTATTGAAAAAGATTATGATAAATAGTTTATTAAACAGCCAAACAAAACAAACAAAAAAAAACAGTATCTTCAGAATATTCCCAAGGATGGCTCTTTAATTGCCTTTAATCAGCGAGTAGCTGAGCAGTCTTTTTTTTTTTTTTTCACCCTGAGACATCCAAGTGATTACTCTGCTACTTGTGTCATGTCATGTCAGTTCAGTAGGAAGCCATATAGCTTGGTTTAGGACATACTGCGTTCAGACTACAAAACAAATGTGGATAAAAGTGGTCCAAAAGGTGGTGTGAACCCATTTTATTCATACATGTTTGGTAGTTTGAAAAGCCCAAAACATTGCAGAAGGTGGTCTGAGTAAAAACATTTTCACTGTGCATTATAGCCATTTGCACCTGTATTTAGTGCTATCCAAATCCAAACTGATAGCTAAGTGTGTATTTTTAGTGCAAGGTGTAAATGGGTTTCTATGAATCATGTTTTGCACCATACCTACCTTGTTTCATGTCAAATAGTCTTTAAAAGTATTTTTGAAAAGCTGTGCAGTTTGTGTGGATGCATCTTTAGCTTTCAGTTCACTACCTTTAGCTGGTGCCTCTTTACTGCTGTCAGCTGTTGGGTAGTTTCATATTAAAAATGTAAGCAGGAGTGTGCTACTGCATGGTCTGGAGCTCCAAAGAGCTCTTAAATGTCTGAGTTGCAAAATAATCTTATCTTCCCCCATGATACTTATCAACTATTAAATGGTGCAAGGAATAACAAAAGATTATACAACAAAAGTTAATTAAAACATTTCTAAATTAACACTGACTTTAGTTTTTGATGTCTACAATAGAAAGAACTAAACTTTCAGCAAATTTAAGATTCAAAGTCTTTGAACATGCAGTTTTATGATAAACAAACCAAGCGAACAATAGGTGTTTAAATACATTAGCCGAAAATGAGATCTAATTTGCAGCTTTAAATTTGTGCAAAGTCATAGATGTTGGCCTTTGACAGTAATTAAGAATGTGTTGAATTGAGATTGAGTTGTAAATAAAAATGTAAAATGTCCTTGAATGTTACAAACTATATAGAGAAAAAGCATTAAATAAAGTCTGGCACTCTGCAGGTCTGTCACCTTGACCACTGTCCCCTGAGATGCATTTTCAAGACCTGAGAAAAGGCTGTTCATGCTTGAAAGCACACAAGCGTTGTTGAGTGTTAGCAGTTTTACATGAGAGAGTAAGCCAAATCTCCTAACAGTGAGATAAAAAGGTTTTTTATTTTAAAAACACTTAGCAGTTACTGACTTTTATTGTAATTTATGCTCTTTTTTTCATATGATAAAGGGGTATGTAAGAAAACCTGGGACCTCATGTACAAAGACTTATATGGATTTTCTACTGAAGCACTGTAGGCTTAAATTGAAAAAACAGTGTGCCCACAAAAATCCCAGTTGCATGAAGCTTAGCCTATGCATGAATTTAGGCACATTTTTTGAGCATCCCAATCAACATGGACCCTAGTGTACATAAGACACCTCTCTTGACACGCCTCCATTTAAATATGCAGATTGATTAAAATTTGTTTTTAATCATCATCTACTGGGGTGCTCTGCTGAGGCTAAGGCATTTCGAACTTTACTCAGGTAATTATTCACATAACTACTGTATACAGAGGCACTCATGGGCTTGTTAGAATGCTCTAAAATTGTAGTTTAATCAGTAAAAAACAGAACATCACTCATTTGAACCACCTGCTGCTGTTAAGGTTGGGACAGAAAGATCTTAAGCCTTTAACTATACAATTAAGAAGTTTATTTAGCTCTGACTCTGTCCCATAATGTGCAAATCACTTCATTGATTAAATCAAATATGGTATTATATATTCTCTGATGTACAGAGTACTAATAAATGAAATCTAATAATAACAGTTTAATGGATGTCTCAGCAAATCCAGCAAAATATGAAAAGCTCATTTCTACATCAACTTGATATGGTTCTGATAGTCATGTTACAGAATCCTTTCGTTTTAAGCTTCCTGCAGAAAATCATCCAAGTGAAGAAAAAAACATTTCTGGTCGTAGAGGAAGATTTTACTTAGGTATAGGAAACTTAGCCATTATATATTTAATAGATTGGATGATTGAATGAAAATATATTCCCTAATTAAAACTGTTTGTGATTAAATTTGACAAATGCCAGCATTTAATCAACACCTAAATGACTTAAGATGATGGCGGAATATTTTATTTATTACTATCTGACCATCTGTTTATTTTAAATGTTGCAGCACCAGACTAAACTATGATGAAATGTAAATGTTACAGTCTAATGTTCCTACTTGGAATATTTTTACCAAAAAAATAAATGAATGGGTTTCTGACAGGTAATTGAAACTGATACCTCTCTGACTCTGACTTTAAATTTAAAATAGCTGGCGAAGCTTCGTAGTTTACCCCTCAGGTGTGTCCAGTAATTGTTTTCACATCATTAACAGTTTCCCAGCAAATCCTCTAAGTGTCACCAATGGATCAATGGATGTAGAAACATGGCTTCACCGTTATGAAGTTATCATGGGGTTGTCCACGTTTGCACTGTTGTTTTATTATTGACACATCTAGATTTTTTCATGCTAAAGGGCGTATGCCACATTTTTGTGTATGATGCCTCTGGTGTTCAAACTCATGATAATACATCGTATCCCCTCAATATTGACTTACCAAAATTAAAGATCAGTCCAAATATATAATTTTATTAAGTCCAGTTAAACCTACAGTTTCTGATCTAATGCTTTAGGTTTCAATTCACTTTTTTGTAAAACAGCTGTGTAGAAAAAAGCAGAAAAAAAAAGCAGAAAGAAATCACTACAAATGTTACCATTTGGCTTAGGCTAGATTTGCAAAATATCCATAAGAATAGTAGTTTGAGCATCGTAAAGACTTTACATAATATTCATCTCTGTTCTGTTTTGGCATACCTTTTCCACATGCTCATGTTGTTTTTAGTTTATTATATATACCTCATGTTCAGCTTTCAAAAGTACCTTCAGTCAGTATAAGGCAGGTTGTTTTTTTTTTTTGAAGAAGTACTTGTTAAACAAAACCAAGCAATCTTGTGATCATCGTACATGTTAAGTTGCAAATAAAAAGAAAATTCTGTGTTACAAAAAACCTCCAACTGTTTAGACAATCTGTTTCCAAATGCGGATGAATTTACCTTGTACGCCCATTGTGACATATATATGACAATTCAGATCTGTGCCAGTGAGTGGAGGTATTAAAAAATAAACTTCAGAAATGTGTTGCATATAATCCATTTGTTATAATTTACAACCCCCATAATTTTCATGAAAGTAGAAATGGGTCTGGGTTCTTATGGGTTAAAAAAAGAAAAATGTCCTGGTAGTTAGGTTCTCAAAGATAAAAAATCCTGTATTTTTCCAAACTATATATCTTTCTCTCTCTTTTTTTATTTTAGCGAACACTAGTAATAAATCTCATTAAACCATTTGAAGTGACAACCAAAAGCCTCAGTCAGTCATGGCATTTTGGAATAGTCAATGTAAATTTTTATTCATTTTATTGATTCTTTTTTTAATGAGGTATTTGCAAAAAGCCTTGAATGGAAAAAAAAAAACTTGAGAGGAAGGTGCTCAGAATATATGCAGCTCCATTAAAAAGAACATCAGGAGGGATTACTGGTGGATCTTGATGTTAGCAGGAGTGAGTTTGGTTCTCTAAACTGTCATCTTCCTTCCTGACAGAAACATTTCAGAGTGGTTAAGAACTACTCTTGTGTTAAATGCCATCACCAGAAGAAATCACGGAGATACTTTGATAAGAGATGGCAACAGACCACTCTTGAGGAGAACACTGCTGAGCAGTTAACTGAAATGCTCTTGTCACATGCTTGTGTGAGCCTGAGAATTTTGAATTTTCAGCATGAATAGTTGAGTCTGCATTCTTGACTTGGATTAGTCCCCTTTGGGGACAATCTTTATAAAACCATCTTGTCCCGTGCAAGTCCATGGAAGGATTCTGTCTGAGTTTTGCATCTGTCTCTTTAAATACTTGTGACAATGCACCCCAGTGATTTAGTTATTTGTAAAGGCTATGCCTTATCAGTTAAATCATTGTCACAATTTCAAGAACTATTGGTTCTGAACATAAAAAAAAAGGAAATGGCAATAGGCTTATTGCAGAAACAACATATAAAAGGTCAGCATAGCTACTGTGAGATCACCAGTAAAGCTTGTTAAGTAGCACTTGGAAGGCCTCTAATTTGTCAGAGCTGTCATCATTTTTAGTCTTGATGTAATGATTGGTGGTGGCTCTAAAAACAGAAGCCGGAAACATAATGCACACTTGTTGGTTAGCTCCTACAGTATTTGCCAGACACAAAAAGTAGCCACATTTTTAATTAAAGCATTTATGGGTGCCTGTTTATGGCATAAAATGAAGAAACAAAGTCTGGTAGATCCTATTTTATTTATGCATTGTGATGTGGGCTTAATGCAGACTTATTATACACAGCCTTTTTTGTAATATATGCCCAAGAAATAGTCTAAATGTTTAGCTCAAGTTGTGGCAAGTACTCCAAAGTTTAGGATCTGAGTTCCAGCCCAGCTTTGGTCAACATTCAAATTTTTGCCAATCTCTGTAAAATGCAGACATCCATTTGATCTCTAAAACTAGAATTAGACGTCTAAATTTTCACTTTTATGTAAAATTTAGCTTGATTTTTAGCTTAAACGTTTTTCTCAAACCCTAAATTATCACTAGTGGCTCCTAACCAGCCTAGAGATTTCAGTCCCTACAAACCTGTGAATATTCTGTGCTTCCTCTTGAACCATGCAATCTCACACAAGAGACTTGTATTCCAGTTTTTATAAACTTGTGGATATCTTGTGCTTCTAAATACTGTAGCAGGATATCGCCCAAAGTTTTTCATTGTTTTCTGCCTGACGCAGCCAGAGAGAAATAACATTGTTTTAACGCTAGAAGAAACCCCCACCTCTGATATAACTGCTTTTAACACAATTTTTACCTCAATAACTAATTGTTTGGGGGTCACTGTAACTCAATCTCATCAGGGTTTTCATAAAAATTGCGTTAGAAAACAGCAAATATTCCTCACCTTTGTTTACAGCTATCAGTTTTGATCGCATACGGAAATTCTCCAGTTAGTTGAGAATATCTTGGCACAGCTCATTTGTATATGATCTTAGCGGCAACTTTTGCTTTAATGTTCTCCACAGCTCAATTTCCTCTCCCAAAATGACTACTTCTGTTGACTCTTTCTTACAGCTTTTAGTTGCCATTTCTTTTCAGAAGGCAGAAGAACTTTACCTTGTTGCTTTCGACCTGGCATCTCTGGTTCCATTGTTCTTCCTCTGACTCTGTTTACATCCCAGGATTATTTTACGGACTCAATATCCATCGTACCGAGACTGTCTGAAATGACTCGTAAATGTTGGCAACAAAACAGGACTTGTAATTTTGCTCATTTAAAAGAAATAATGCGGTAAATTTTTGATAGTGAATGATGAATATTTGGTGGCTTTTTTATCGTTGATGATATACAAATGCAAGAACTTTAAATCAAAAACATTGAAAAAATTGCATATTTTGTCAACTATTAGAATTTTATTCCACAACATGAAGAAGCATAGTTACTTTAAAACATTTTTTTTTCTCATAAGTAAAACTATGAATTATGAACATTAGGACAGCACTGGTATTTGTTTATTTAATCACACGCCTTGTTAGATTTCTCTGAACAGCAGATCATATTCTAAATTAGGACAAATTGCAACAGTGTATCAATGCGCCCGAGGCAGTTCAGACTTGTGGCGCATTAAAAGTAATATGTGAAGATTAGGTTAGTCCAACCAAGTTTTTGCAAGAGAATAAGCTTATTGCATCATAGCAATCTCTGAAGCCTATAGAAATCCCATATGTTGCTTGTCAGATCCCTTTATCCTTCTCAAGCAAGATCCAACTATGGTTGTAAAGGACACTGAATCCAAAAAGAAAGATATTCCATGGGGCTTATTTGGATTACTGCTGTTTGCAATAATATATATAAATATATATTTATTTTTGTTTTTTAGAACGAACGCCTATTTCATAGTTTAAACGAAAAGCCAGTGGGTCTACAGTTTTGTCCATTATGTCAAAATGAGCACAATTCAAATGGAATGTATCATTGAATTCCACAAGTTTGTGTAAGTTTCTGTTTGTGATTATGAAAATAAAAACTAACAAAACAAATGACATTCAAGCAAAATGCTGAAATATAGTTTTAAACTCAGTCACTGTGATCTCACTGTTAGGTGGGATTCACAGCTAAACGCATGTACATTGAGTTTGATATCATTGGGCCAGCATTCGAAGTTTGCAAGAATACAGATGTTGCTTATATAATTCACCCTGCTATAAAATGTAAATGCTTAAATAATGGAATTCACTGTAAGTGTTATTTGATGCAGACTCAAAACAGTTTGTAGAGCCCCAAAGCCTTTGTTTCTGGTACATTTAAGGCACTTATTTTAACATGAAGTTGCCAGCAGGCTACACATAGCATATGCAAGAGAGCCAAATTTTTAATTTTTTTATGAGAGGTTTATCTAACATTTGTCGGTCTTATGAAAGATGTAATTCCTTCTGACAAACACAGTGACTAATTGAGTTGGCAGGTTGACACCCTTGCACTCCCCAGCAGCTCAGAGGGATGTCACTCATCTCTGGATCATCTTCTCCGGCCGTCTTGCCTTCTTACAATTCAAGCCTTGCATCTCCATCATACTGCTGTTCAGCACCAGGTTCATCCCACTGCACATACTTGGTTGTTATTCAGAAATGCTCTCAGTGGTACTTCTAGAATAAAAAAAGTGTGTTTTGTTCTGTTTAAAAATGCAAATATAAAGATGAAATCTTGAGCTGGGCTTTGATTTTATTAATGGTCAGGATCAGCAAAATAAGAAAATATTGCTTCATACATGTATTCATTTATGATCAAATGAACTGAACACAGCCTTGATGTGCAACCAGCACATTTACTAGTTAAAATGATAAAAAGAACCAAACTAAATGTGTTCACTCAAAGTTTTAATTTGAGTGCAGAAAATGGAAAAAATGGGAAAAAGGTTTACTATTTATACTTTTTATTATTGTAGTTTTATAACAAGAATTGTACACAAAATGGTTAGGCCACCCTATACTCTTGATGACAAACACAGTTACAATGTAAAAATTTAATTGATTGTATTCACAGATGTTCTTTGCATTGTCTTGGTGAAGTCTTCAGTGGTGTATTAAGAATGCAGTGGGCTTCCCATTATGTGTGATATGTCTACAGAGGTTTTTAGCATGCACAAAACGTCAGTAGCAAGGTTGTGGTGGTTTGATTATCATTAAGGTAGTAGTGTATCTGGATCCTAAATGAAGCATGGTGGAGTGTGATGGCAGCTGTGGCAGCATATCCATGACGTGGAGCTTGCACCAGTTTGTAGTTGAGAATTTTAGGCAGAACAGGCCATCTTGGCCTCATGCTTAGACTACAACCCCCTTAGGTCCACACCACACTGGCAGTACTCCAAGTATGTCATTGCAACATTCTTGGTGATGTTTCAGCTGCACATAATACAAACTACCTCAGCTCAGCATTATGTTCTCACCAGGCTCTTGTCACACAGCTGCAATACCAAACCATGCTCTCCAGGCACCAATAAATACTTCATCATGATTAGCAGTCCTTCATTTGTCTTTTGGATACAAAGCAAGAAGCACTTGTTTTCATCATAATCAGGCATACTGGAGAGGAAGGAAGAAGAGTGGATGTGATTGAAGTTTTACATTGAAACTCCTTCACAAACATTTTCTCATACTGCTGAATGATGTTTCCTTATCCACAAAAAGGCTGAAACTGATGGTGGGAGCCCTGAAATGTCAAATTTATATAGGATTGTTACAAGATCATGGAATCAACCTAGTGCAAATGTGATACTTGTGGGGACTGTGCTGTGCTGATGGGATGTGATCTAGAGCAAAGCTGCATTCGGATGTGGTTCAAAAGTCATGCCAGAGTGAGGCTCAGGGCATGATGCAATTGTGGGCATATGCCTTCATACTGACTCTAACCAGCCACATAGGTACAACCTATAACCTGTAGGTTGTAGAGAGCGTAGTGAGATTGCCATCCAGTGTTGTTTGACCTGTTTATTTTAAAATTGGAATAAAGTAATGATAGTTTACAGGCACTCTTACACAACAATGTGAGCAACCATGTTATTTATAAGCCTTTTTTAGGGTGGTATCTGTGGTGGTTTCTTGAGTTTTAAACAAATATAGAGAATAAACCTTTTGAATCTCCCCTCCCAGACGAACCAAAAATAAATGTTGTCTTGTCTTGTCTTTTTTTATCCGTGCTTGACTCACACCACACCAACACTTTAGAATTCAGTGTTTGCCATTTGTTCACAAACTAGAATCAGACTTCTCATTAAAGACAGAAATAAAAAAAATATTAACAAAAAACAAAAGCCAGTAATTCAAGACAGAAAAGGAAGATTCTGCACTGTGTTTGGTCTTTGTTTCTTTGACCACAAAGACGAAAGGTGATTTCAGTTCTGGTGTCATTATCCAGGTGACAGGGCCATGAGATGACATATTTGATGCTTTCAGATGTGTGTTGAAAAGGTTCAGTTTAGCTTTGAAGTTCAATTCAGTTCTCTGTAGACAAAAGTACTCATTGCTGCAGTAAATGAAACTGGCAGCAGGCAATAGTATTTCTTTTGCTGGATTTCGGAGTTTAAGAAAAATCTAATTGTCTTCTTTATTTCTGCTGCATAGGTTTTCTTTTACTGCTACAAACATTAATGCCATTTCACCATCTAAGTGTGTACAAGTGACTTCTTTATGGGTTTTGGTGTTAAAAGATGAAGATGGAGTGTCTCCATTTGTCTGCAGGCTTTTTGGAAAGAAAGGGGCTTCTCTGGGGAAATAGTGGCGGGATCTTCCAGCAACAGTCCGTTCTGTGTTACCTTTGATGCCACCAGCCCTTACGGTAATCCAGCTCTGGTGGGCTTCATTGCTGGCCAGCAGGCTTCTCTTTGGAGTCCTAAAGAGGTATGTCAATACATGAATTGAATCAGCCAATTGGTGTAAAATATTAAAGTTTTTGTTTTGTTTTTAACTGGTGAAACTAGATTTCTTTCTTTTTAGAATATAATTCCCATGTAGAATCTAATAAAAAATATTATTCTGAATTTACCAAACCCATAAACTGTTTATATTATAGACCAAGTGTCCCACTTTCCCAGGTATCGTTTTACGGGAGCTGCAACTTTATACACTGCTCAAAAAAATAAAGGGAACACATAAACAAAACAATGCAACTCCAAATCAGTCACACCTTTGTGGAATCAATGTCACCAGTTGGGTAGTAACACTCTTTGTGAATCAATTTCACCTGCTGCTGTGCAAATGGAACACACAACAGGTGGACATGAGAGGCAATTAGCAAGACAGCCCCTATAAAAGAGTGATTCTGCAGGTGGTGACCACAGGTCATTTCTCTGTTCTCGTCCTTTCTGGTTGAAC
>JAOXNZ010000038.1:22511446-22521962 GCA_028566095.1 Kryptolebias brasiliensis
TGATACACAGATGTTGATAAATTCACCTCGATGTCCGAGAACAAACTTCTAACTTTCGGTCAGCTGTTCTGGTAACCCTATTATCAGAAAATATGTTAACCATTTTTGTTTGTTGATGATCAAACACAAGAAAGCTTTGCACAGAAGTGACCACAAACAATGAACGATTGTTTGACTTACCCTTTTGGCATAGAAGTCCGTGATTTTTCTTCTTTTGGACTCTAGTGTGCCGGACATCTTGATCAGAACATCTCTCGTCTCGAGTGTGGGCGGGAACCTCATTTACATCAGCAAATCACATCAAGGCTTACAAGTTGGACCCAACTCAGCCTGGCAACTCGCGTCCGTTTTTGTTAGCAGGCAAAAGGTCATTCTGAATTTTTTGGTGGCAAATTTCACTGCATGCCCTAACAAGTAAATTTCAAGGACGTGCAGGAAAAAACTGGGCGTGGAAAGTGGAAACAACACAGCTTAAAAAAAAAAATACAAAAAAGCAATCTACTTGTCTTTGGAGTGTTTTGAAGGTCAGTTTAACTCCTCTGACCCTCCGCAGGTTTGATGTGAAAGTGTCATTGAAACATTTAAATGCTCTTGTCTGTGTGCCTCTGTTCTTTTGTCTGTTAGCAAAATATCTCATGAACCACAAGAAGGATTTTAATGAAACTGTCAGAAGGTAATCACTGAATGTACATCTACAACTGATTTAACTTTTATAGTCAACCCAATTCAAGATGACTGCCACAGCTAATCAATCTTAGCAAACACAAAAATGGCTATAATTCAGTCAGTTTTACACAGATTAGGTTTCCCCACTGCGGGATCAATAAAGTTTATGATAAATTTTAAATCCTAAATATCTTAAGCTAAATTTTGTTGTATCTAATGAACCAATGGACAGATTTGAATAAACTTCCAGGAAATAATCATTGGATAATGTACTGCTACAACTGAATAACCTTTGGAGTCAAGCCAATTCAAGATGGCTGCCACAGCCATCTGACCTTAAACACACAAATGGTTATAATTCAGTATAAATATTGAGCCAAAATTTGATTTGGTAGTATCTAGGAGTTATCCCAACACATCTAGCAATAATGCATGAGATTGTACTTGAAGTTATTTAGATTTGACTAGAACAGCTAGAACTACATCATTTTTCAACGTAAGATGATCTTAGTCCAAAAGTCTGCAGGGAATATGCATTCCTTCAAGGAAATGCTCAGCCTTTAACGTTTGGCATTAACCTGATTCAACATGGCTATTTTCGTTTTTGTTATTTAATTTTGTTTGATCAATTTACTGTAACGTGTTTAGTTTTACCAGTGCATTCTCTTAACCTTTGACTGTCGTTTGTGTTATTTTTATTCAGCTGTTCTGTAGGAGGAGAGCTGCCAGTTTTATGTCAAAAGCCTCTCTAGGTTCAAAATGAAAAATGAATAGAAACTAGGAAGCCTATTTAATGGGGATGTTTTGGTTGAATGGGTGGGATGTAGGCAGAGGGGCAGCTGTCTCCATTTTAGCAGAGGATGGACCTATTAGTTTAGAATTTATAGTAATATCTATCATTTATTACTCCATGAGTAATTGCCATTTTGCTTTTTAAAATTTCTTTTTTTTTGCTTTCAAGGACTGGGCTAAGGAGGACCATAGTGGTGGCTGCCCTGTCAATGTCATGGCACCAGGGCTGCTAACATTTTACCACCCCAGCCTGAGGAAGCCATGTGGCAGGTAATTACTCCGTTGATGACAAAAACTCATTCCCCTGTCCTTTGCATTCTCACCATGTAAATTATACAGTCTTGTTAACCTTTGTCGCAGTTCTAAATCTTTCAAGTGAGTAATTTTTTAAAAACTAAACTTAGGACTTTAGTGTTTAATGAGCACCCTCATTCTTTTCTCAACGACCAGCTCAGAGATACTGACTATTTACTGCATGTGCATTCTATTTTTATACCACAGAAACAATGTTTATACCTCTCTCTTCCACCGAGGTATTACTCACATTCACCCAGTACCTACAAATCATTGAAATAAATCATGAAGGTGCCTTTAATGTATAAATCTATTAGTCCAGTACTAAAAGAAATGGCAAGAGGTCATCAGGAGGTGCATTCTCTTAAGAAAATGTCCTACAATCCTTTTCTAATAGCCTGTACAATGATGCACAAGGATTCAGGAATTGCATTTCCATAATGACATCGAGTCCATGGGGAGCAGGGGGGGAAGCTCATTACATGATGTGACTCGAACAGCAGCTAGGGAATGCCAGCCCCTTTCTACATTCCTTCCACATATCGGTAATGGATTCCCAAGGGTGTGCTATGACCTTGACACACATCGAGCATAAGAAGCAAAGACAATAAAACAATGCTGCAGGTGCTTTGAACAAATTGTATTTAATTACATAAAAATATAATGTTAGCCCTTAGATTTTATATTTAAGATTATTAGTATCTAACTTTTGACTATTGTGGTGTTGTTTTAAATGGGCATAATAAGCTTAGCTGATCAGTGTGTGAGATGTTCACGGAAAGAGTGGAAGAGAAGATAGCCAATCCTTGGTTTACATTGACCTTGATTTTAGAGCGCATTATAGGTGCACAGCAAATTCTTTAGTCCTTTTTTCATTAGTGATCATCATAATCACCTGACCAATTAGGGAACAGCTTTCCATTAAACCTAACATTAGGGTTAGCAATCCATCTATGTGTTTATTGTTTAATACAACTAGGTCATGTCAGGATCAGCAACACCAGTCTTTAGTCATAAATCTGCCAAGAATATCGAAAAGATTTCTCAGAACTCAAAAACTTTGTTGGCTTTTGTATCAGAGCCTGCAGTAATAGTATTCTCTGCATCCATTGAAGCTGTGCAAATAGGAACAGTTAATCTGCTATGAAGACATGTATATGGATTGGAGGGGGTAACTATAACATATAGGGTTTAGTTTTGCCCTTTAGCATAAACTCTTAATTAGTTAAAATTAATTTAATAATGGGTTATATGTGTGAAAATTGAATGTAATTTAGTTCAAAGAAAAAAGAACAGAAGTTGAATCCCATTTCACTCCTTCCCCATACCCCTCAGCCATAACCTTATGTTTTGTGCATTCACAATGGGGTGCAGGGGTGTCTCAATTCTATTTGTAATGTAGATGGAGGCTGACGTGTTAGGGCTATCTGACCCTTTAAAGGGAGATTTCTTCCACATGGAAGTGCAGTTTTTCCAAAGCAATTTTTTTTATTTGTTATTTCTAAAAAGATCCTATATCTACACAAAAATGCAAGGGTGCTGATTCAGAATATTTTTCTAGAGCACGTTTTCAAAAAATACCATTTTGGGGCTCCTAAAACACTGTTTTTGTGTGGATGCAAAGTTGAAACACAAAAAATCTTTTACGTATTTGTGAAAAACATTCCTATATAAATGGCCCCTGAGATTTGTTTTTAGGGGCTAGTTGTTCAACAGGGAGACTTTGAAATGTAAATATTTTAACCATTAAAAATATTGTTTTGTCAGAACAATGATCACACTATCTAATTTGCATATGTTTACGTAAAAGAAATTGATGACAGTTGATGGTGTGTCAGATTTATAAAGAGGTGTCCCATTTCCTGTTTAAATATTACAATGACTACTTTTTGCAACTTAAATTAAGGACCAAGGGCACCTTGAAAAGCTAGGAGGCAATGTGATATACTAGGGAATGGGATTCAGCCTTTAGGAAGAGTTGATCTGCAAATTAGGGGAAACCCAATCTTTATTCATTTTGCTAAGTAGTTTCCACAGGCAAAATAAAAGTGGTAAAAGTTTACAAAAAACAAACTACCTACTAAACCAGTAGTGTAAAATATAAGCTCATTCAAAAAGATTTGGTATATTTTGTATACTTATTTTGTATAGTTTCTTTTTTTACAAGAAGTGTACATCTTTTTTTGTTTTGGTTTATTTGACTGCAATTGCTTAGTACATCTAATAGCTCCCTTAAGCTAATGTATAATTATGTACATGCAGTTGTACTTGATTGACAGTCAACTTTGGCAAACATTCCGGAGGACTTATTAATAAGATTTAAAATGCAGTTCACCTTTCAGCACAGACCGATTGTGTTATCACCAAGCTTGTTGGCATTTCAGTCAGGCTTCAAGCTCTTACAGATTCTATTGGTGAAGTCTCTTGTTAGTCTTTTTTTTTTTTTAAATGTTCTGACAGCACCTTCGGCACACATCGGGTCTTTGTTTACTTGACTGTTCTGTTATTTTACTGATCTGATTCATGCTGAAATTCTTATAGAATGCATTGGTTCTGTTTATTGACACCCAGCTCTTTGGCACCATTGGAGCAAACCCGTTTGCTGCTGAGACCTTCAACTCCCTGTTGTGAAAGTATAAATTAATCATCAAGAATGCTGGCCAGTGCAAAGGTGCTGAGGGGAAGCCTTTCTTGGTTGCGGTTTGGTGGACGCTAGTGAGAGCTGGTGCAGGTTCAGAGAATCCAAAATGCAAGTGTGATGGTTTGGTGCATTCATGAGCATTAATCTGTCCAATGATATATGAATGAAGTACTATGTGAAAGTCTTGCGTCATTCTTTATTTCTTTAAAGTTTGCTTCCAAGAAACCTGACGTTCCTGTAACCAGTTAAAGTAGCTTTGATCAATCGTTTCAAAGATTTTCCAAAGGGCTTTCAAAGTTTTGATTTGGACATTGGCTGCTTATTTACTCATTTTCTGTCCAGCACTTAACCATTTCCAGTTTTCTTCTTTGTTAGGCCACTTTACTCTGAGCTATAAATCATTGAGGCATAAAAGGCTTCTAAACTCAAGAGATGAACCAACTCTATTTTAAATTGGATCTTTTGCTGTTCTTTGAAGAAACATGCATCACATCTTGCACAGCTATAACATAGTTGCTTTGGACAATCAGCTGCAGTTACTCACAGGAGGGCCAACACAAACAGCCTGGCATTTCCTCTGTATTTTACAAATTAATACCAAGCAACTGTCAAGGTACTTAACTGACTCATACATCCATTTTCAAGAGGTGAGGAAAAACCTGGAATATATAAAAATATCTTTATAAGACTAAAATATCAGTCATATCAAACAAAGACACTAGCCGAAGTGCAGCTGGAATTAGCATGTTACTGCCTTGAGGCATGCAGAACAACTAGCATTCCAAATGACGCCTTTTCGTTTTCAACTTTTGTTTTTGTAGGTGGTAGAAAATGTTGATCTTCAGTAAAATGACCTTTGAAAAGAAAATGTTTCTTTTATAGTTGTTCAGTAATAACAGCTACAATAGACTTGAACTCATTCTGTAAAAAACTAACAGCTTTTCATTGAATCAAACTGAAATGGAGTTTATAATAAATATTCATCCACAAATAAACATGTTAATACTATGTCTCTTTATTAGCTAGGTGAAGGGTTCTGTCATGGTCCAGCTGGTTAATGTGTTCCATTCATTTTGTACTTTTTAACAGCATTTGTAATTGGAAAGGAAAGGGCAACTTCATGTTTTTTTGTAACAGTATAATTGTTTAAAATGATCAAAGAAGACATTTCTTTTATTTTTCGCCGTGTTATGTTACCTGTACTTGGGTTATTCTTTTAATTATTGTCCGCCTCTCATGTAATTGCCTGCGTTCGTGTGTGCTTGTTTTTGTCTGTTAGCAAAATAACTTATGAACCATAATTTTTACCTGTAGAGACTAACAGCAATTAAAAAAAGAGAAAGATATTCCACTAATGCCAAGGTCTGAGACCTTTGGAAGAAGAAATATGGTGACTGTGACCTCAAGAAAAAAGACCCATTCCAATTTTCTTTTAGCTCTCAGAAACCTTGAGCAGAACTTTATTCATAAAGAAAAACCTTTCTGTCTGATGGCAACTGGGAGGTGAGGAGAAGGACAAAGCTGAAGGATGTTGCCATACAATTAGAATTTCAATTAAAATAATTTGTAGTAAAAGGAGTTTTTACTTTCAGTGTGGTAACAGAACACCTTAGTGGGTTTAATTAAAAGCGTATACAGTAAATGATAAGTGTTGCTAATGCAAATGTTTTGAATGGTGCATCATCAGGTATGTGAATATTTTTTATTCTTCCTGAGTTACGCACAGTCTGCACATGTTTTGAGGTGTGTACAACTACCTGCAAAGAGTTTGAAGTAGACCTTTGGAAATGAGGGTTGATGGTAAAATTTGCGTCATGTAAACCCAGCAGCACAACTGCAGCCACTCTGATAGAGATCGTAAACTGGCTCCTGCATCTCTTTTACTTCTGCAGCGCCTTGTCTCCTCCCACTTACATGTTACAAAGCATGATCTGTTTAATGACTCATAATACCATTACAACACACTACTCTATGTATGTGCCCATTCAAACCCTTTGATTGCTTGTGTGTTGTAAAGTAAAAAATGTGTGTCACAAAATGATGTGAAAAGCCTGGTTTAGTGATGCAGTTAATTAGTATTTAGTGGTTCAGTAGGGAGTATATGTCTATGTATTAGCGTTCAAATTAGCTTCATTTGTGTATTGCTTACGCCTAATACGTCCTTTTTGGTGAAAAGGTACTTAAATTGATTGATGAGCTAATGACTAATCTAAGAGAGGCCAAGACCAAAGTGGATTGCTGCTCTCTTAAAACAACTCTAATCTAAAAAACAAAAAATAAACTCATAGTGGTTCATGCAAATGCAATTTTATAAACCTTTGTATCACCAATAATTTAACAATAGACAGTTATTTTGGAATAACTGTGTAATGCAAAATTTACAACAAAACCAAAGTTTATTTTAAATTATTATATAACGGCAGCAGTCCACCTTGGTCTAAGCTTATTACCTTGTCATTCTGGTCAGAATTAAACTTTTTCTCCAAACCAAGGTCATTGAAAGAGGTATTTACAACAAGTAAAATATTAATTATCTATATCCTTTTTTTTTTTCTTCTTTAAAGAGATCTGAACTATTGCTTTAAGGTGATGGAAGATCCTGAAAATCACCTTACAATTCTTGAAACGTGCTTAAATTTGACTTTGGGAGTAGTGTGAGAACCCTGAGCAGGAGAGGACCTCTGCCATGCTTTCTTGTAGTTTTCTTTCCTTATTTAAGTTTAAAGTTTATCAAACAGATGTAAACCTGTTGAGCTGTACTTTAATTGAACATTATACTGAGGACTCTTGCTCATCTTTGACAGTCTTTGCAAACACAATTGATATTTGTTTGTTTTTTGCAGCCTAAAATGTTTAACAATTAACACTTGTTCTTTTGAAATTGTATTGCCTGCTGCCACAAAAGGTGAGCAAGAAATGTAATTACCTCTGTGTGTGTGCGAGAATGCATTTATGTGTGCAAAATATGTCTCATGAACCAGTGAATGGATTGTAATTAAACACTTAAAAATAATAACTGATAACTGAAGTTTTGCAGTTTCACTTTTTGAATTAAATTGAATTGAATTTGAATTGAATTACTTATTAAGATGTACCTCCATGCATTTAATTCAGAAATGCTAGGCCTTTCATTTTAAACATTTCTTATAGTTCTTTGTTTATTAATAGCATTTCTGATACCCTCAGGATATTTGATAGAATTATTTTACAATAACTGTTTATGAAGATGGTTTAAAATGTGGATTTATAATTCAGGAGTGCCAATATTTCTATCAGTGAATGTGCTGATATTGTATGAACAAAAGCAATATTAAACTGGCTGATTTTCTGGACCTACAGGATTCACTGGTCTGGCACAGAGACAGCCACGCAGTGGTGCGGCTACATGAGCGGCGCTGTTCAAGCAGGTCAGCGAGCAGCTCTGGAGGTGTTGGCTGAAGTCTGCCATGTGGTTCTGACAACAGAGGAACAGGAAGCTTTGCAGCAGAGTCAAATCGTCAGGAGACAATCATCATCTAAACTCATGTGTCTGTTCACAAGAAAATCTGTGATGATAACAACACTGACCATCAGTGCTGTTCTCCTCCTGGCTCAACGTCACAATGTACTGATAAAGATCAAAACTTACTTGACAAATAGCTTTTCTTTAAGCAAGCACAATATACTGCAAAACATGTAAATGATTCAATTGAATGGATTTGACTACAAAAGTTTGAACGCATACAGTTAATCCTTAGTGTTTTTCCCCCTCTCTCAGAATTTTTTCCAGTGTGATTGAATTGATGTGATTCAACTTAAAAGCCCCGGGCTTCAATGTGGTCATGTAGTGTTTAAACAGGTTTGCAGGGAGAAAACAGAGCTTTTATGCCTTACACGGTTTCCCAGATTGCCATAAAACCTGCATGAAAGGCTTGGAGCAGTGCCACGAGCACATTTGCTCTTCCTCACAACAACAACAAATATCTGAATGAGTGTAAGACGGATGAAGCAGGCAGACAATGATAACACCCTGGACTAAGTGATTTAATCAATATCACTAGATTGCAGTCGATTGAAAGGATTTCTGTCAGCCCTTATGTCTCCTCTAGAGAGTACCTCAAAAGCCCACTAATCACGGCGTAGCTGTCTGTGCTTCCATCGACGCTATTTGTTATCACTGGCTTGCACTGAATCAAGCGATTATTTTTCTCTGTTTTGATTTAAGCCAATAAACTAAAACATAGCCAAAAAACTGAACATGTTGGAGGTTTTTGCACATTTGGTAACTGCTCTTTTTAGCTAATAAGAAATGTTTTGGCATAAACTAAATGTAAAAATTTATGAAGTTCCCTAAATTTGACCCTAATAGGAGGTTCTCTCATCTTAGCATACTCAAAACATCCATGTGATTATTATACCATCTGGGAGGATGGCTACTTGCTTTGTTGGTTGCTATTCTTTTTTTTCATACAGTTCACTTGTAGTTTCAAAGATGAATACATTAGCAGTATGAAGTGGTGAACATTTAAATAGAAAAGTCAAATTACTGCATGCATTAACTGTTGGGTGCATCTTACATGTGCCTCTACTAAAGGGAAAGTTCAGATCTTTTGAAGCGGAGGTTTGTGGAACAGGTAAAAACAATATTTGACCTGTTGGAGATAGATCTTTGACTGATTCCGTTTAGAGAAATAAGTGTCCAATTCTGACCAGATTGATAAGCTAAGAACTGGTCTGAGAAGGGTCAGTTCCGATGTGGATTGCTGGCATTATAAAACAAATCTAATCTCAAAATGGCATAGTGATTCATGCAAACTCTATTTTCTAAAACTTTACATTGACATAAATTTACCAAAACATGATTATTCTGGCAGAATTATATTTCTGATGGAAATACTTCAGGCTGCAGTAGAAGTGCTACGACTTACTGCTGCTGCTAATTCCATCTGCAAATAAGCCATAGAATTTACAGATGTGGATCAATTTGTTTGGTACTCTGTCATAAAAATCAGTATAACACAGCTGATGTAAAGCCAAAAAGCTCCAGTTTTGTCCCATCAGTCTCAGAAGCTTCCACCAGAAACTTTGGAGCTTGTCAGCACATTTTGTAATCCAATCCAATCCTCTCTTAACCTTACTTGGACTAGCCATTAGCTTGTCAATCCATCAAAATTAAACTCCATATCTCTAAACAGAGGCTGTTCAAAGAGCTATCTACAACAGGTAAGATTCTGATTGTAACCTTTTTATAGAACTGTGCTTAAAAAGATCGGAACTATTTTTTTTAATGTTCTGGATGACAGATCGGTTTTAGCATGATATAAATCAAATGATAAACAGTGAAGGAATAAATGGAAAAAACTGTTTTCCTGAAGGTGACGAGTCAAAGGTTGAATTTCTGGAAATACCATGAAATAAATAAAATCTGACTGTTTGAAAGTTTTTTTTTCAGACTTTAAATCTTTGCTCATTTCACTGTGAAAGGAAGCACAATAACATTGCCACCATCGCCCCAAGTCATAAAAATACAGAAAAAGATATAAGGTTTCATAACAATTCCTAAAGTGAGATTGTTTCGTTGATACTTTGATGCTCCGCAGATGGGAGAAAATGCAATTATGAATTTTTCATACCATGACAGTTTCAGAGTGCAAGATATGCTACACGAGTTCGAAACAAAGGAGACAGTTTAGCATTTTCTGCACTCGCACTCCACACCGAAGTCTTTAAGTGTGTGTGTTTTTATGTCCGGTGAAAGATCTCCAGTAAAGTCTCTAAGTAATGTTGCTGTAATTACTGTAGGCTCTGTAAACAACTGCCAGAGCACTTGTGTTCATGTTTGCCTTCAGGCAGCAGCATCGACTTTAAAAATTCATACTTTGCAGTGCAGCGTAATCAGCGTTTGTGACCATAAACAACTCATTTTACAGAGCTAAACTAGATCCTGTTTTTTCTTGCTATTGTGGTATATTTATATCTATTGTTCTGAAATGTGAACTGAGTAAGTTTTTGCAATCTTTCCAAAATAAAGTACCTTTTTTCTAAATTAAATTAAATTAACAAGTTTGTGTTTAAACTTTCCATTTTATATTGTTATGCAATTATTTATTATGTTAGAACGCTTAATATAAAAAAAATAATTAA
>JAOXNZ010000038.1:22529754-22547716 GCA_028566095.1 Kryptolebias brasiliensis
ACAGAATGGGACAACATTCCCTCTAAAACCTCCAGCAGCTGCTCTCCTCAGGTCCCAGATGTTTACAGACTGATGGTCTGTAAACATCTGCTCCCATCCAGGACTGTTTCTGCCAAATGGAACAACTTCTTCTCTGTTCACTGTGAATAAAATAAAGTTTCTAATTTGCTGGATTCTGTTTTTATTTATATTTCCTTCTTCAGAGCTGGTGTCGCACTAATTGTCCCTTTGATTAAAACTGCAGGTGTTAACAGCTGGATTGGCTCAATTCTTCTGCTTTTCTCGTCTCCAGGTGTTCCACGAGGAGAGGCTGAGCAGGAAACGGACCTGGGAGGAAGCCCGGCGTTTCTGTCAGGCTCTGGGAGCCGACCTGCCCAGTTTCACCGACAACGAAGAGATCGACACCCTGTACAGCATCTCCAGGGACTCCATCAGGTGCGCGGGGTTCTTCCACCTGTTGCCTTTCTGCTGTAGAACATGAAGTTTTAAAGAACGTAGACATGATTCCTCAACCTTCTCGGACGCGTTCTTCAGTTCGAACTCCTGCGTTTGTTCACGTCAGCTTTAGGATCCCTCGGGTTTGAGTGGATTGTTCATTAACCCTCAGGTTCTGTTGGTTCTGTTGCAGTGATAACCGGTACTTCTGGGTCGGTCTGAACCGGCGGAATCCAGCCGATCCCTCCTGGGAGTGGAGCGATGGCCGACCTGTGAGTACAAACCCCTCCCTGGTGGCGGGCAACAATGTAAACACAGAAAACAAACTAAAACGGGAGAAATGACCTGTTCTGGGTAGAAGCTGCTGAGCGCTGAACAGCTGCTGAAAACTGAGCTAAAACAAGCAAAACACTTCTGTAGCTTAAAGCTAAAAGTAGGAGAAAGCTAGCTCAAAGCTAAGATTAGCAGAACGGTAGCTTAATTTAGCGATAGGTTAGCTAAATGTAGGAGAAGGCTAGCTAAAAGATAAAATCAGCACAGTAGCTAAAAGTAATTACAGGTGAGCTAAATGATAAAATTAGCAGAATGGTAGCTAAAATGTAGCAAAACGCTAAATGAAAACTAAAAGTGGCAGAAGTTGAGTTAAAAGCTAAAAGTAGCTAAAAGCTAAGATTAGCAGAACAAAAGCTAAATGTAGCAAAAAGTTAGCTAAAAGTATGAGGTTAGCTAAAAACAATCAGCACAGTAGCTAAAAGTAATAAAAGGTGAGCTAAAAGCTGAAATTAGCAAAACAATAGCTAAAAGTGGCACACGGTAAGCTAAAAGCTAAGATTAGCAGAACAGAAGCTAAAAGTAGCAAAAGGGTAGCTAAAAGGTAAAAAGTAGCAGCACAGTAGCTGAAAGTAATAAATGGTGAGCTAAATGATAAAATTAGCAGAACTGTAGCTAAAAGTAGCAAAATGCTAACTAAAAGCTAAACATAGCAAAAGGCTGGCTAAAACTTAAAAGTAATAAAAGGTGAGCTAAAAGCTAAAATTAGCAGAACAATAGCTAAAAGCTTTAAGTGGGACAAGGTGAGCTAAAAGCTAAAATTAGCAGAACAGAAGCTAAAAGTATGAAAGGCCTAGCTATAAGCTAACTGCTACAAGCTAAACGTAGCAAAAGATTTAAAAACTGCTCGTTGACTGAAGCAAAGAGGAGACCTGAATGTTTATTTTTGGAGAAAGTTTCTGTAAATAAAGTTAAATATTTTGAAAAGTATAAAAGTTACTAAAACCAAAACTCACAGCAGCCGACGCCTGAATGAGCCGAACTTTCTGATGCATAAAAACAGCTAAAATAACAGAAAATCTGCAGAAAGCCTACAGAGTCTTTACCGTTGTCCTGCGGAGAGAAAACCTCATTCTTCCTAAATCTTTGCCCTCGTTTTGTGATGTCATGATGGCGGTGGAGGAATCTGTCCTGGTTTAGCTCAAACGCCAAAACCTTTAGGTGCTTCCAGCTCCGCCCGGTAACCTCCTGATGTTCCACCGGTTCTGCGGGACTTCACCCTCTTGTAACGTTCTGCTGAAGGGAAAATGAAGTGCAGATCTTTAATTCTGACTGTTTGTTCAGGTTTCTCTGGACGTTTTACACGAGGACTTCCACGAGGACGACGCCTACAATCGGGACTGCGCCGCATTCAAGGTGGGCTGAGAAAATCTATTTCCTGTCTATAATCTCCACTCCTGTTTCTCATATTTAGTTTAGTTATTTAGTTTTTACCAAATGTTAATATTTTCTGACTGCGTTCCCGACAGTCGATGAGGGGGACCTTCAGCCACTGGTTATTGTCTCAGCTCCACAACGTCCGGGTCATTCCGTTCTCTGCCACGCCATTCCACTGCGACGCTCGGCTGGAGTGGGTCTGCCAGATCCCCCGCGGTGAGACGACTCGTACACGCCGAAAAGATTTCAAATTTACTATAAATTTATTTAAAATACGAACACAGGGGACTGTACAGAGGTTTTAAATCGCCTCTAATTTCCCCTTTTTGCTTCCAAAATCTGACTTTTCAAAACGATCTGCGGGAGTTTTTGTTTTCATGAGAAGACGCCTCAGAAAACTTAAAAATGTGCCGTTAAATACAGATTATTTACAACATGTTGGAGAATCTGTGCAGCTACTGAGCTGCAGGTTAAACAAACGCTGCTTTCTGATTTATTTTTAATCAATTTCACAAGAAAATCTAAGCTGTGAAACTAAATAAAATTACATTTTTTAACTGAACGGACGCTAAAATGAGCAGAACACGAGCTAAAAACAGTAGCTAAAGTTAGCAAAATTAATGCTAATATTAGCAAAAAGCCTAAAAGAAGCAGAACAGTAGCTAAAAGCTAAAAGTAGCTGGTTTAAAAGAGAACAATGAACTGCAGAGATCTCCGTGTATTTCTATGGAAAATTTAACTTCAATTAAAGTGAAATATTTGGAAAAGTATAAAAGTTACCGTCTGCTGAATGAGCCGAATGTTTTGATGTTTGAGCGACGAGGATAATAAAGAAACCCTTCAACTGTACGTTTACAGTAAATATTTTTACTTTGGTTTCAGAAATGGCCGAAAATCAGTGAAGAAATCAGGAAATTTGAGTTGGAAAAGTCTTTAAACGGATGAAGGAATCCTGATGTTTTTGTTCTTTTTCTATTTTGTTTGTGCTTCAACAGGAAAACCCCCCAAAACTCCAGCGTGGTACAATCCAGGTAATCGCCTCTTTATTCGCTTTAATTTCTTTGTTTTTCGTGTCGCCTGACTGAATGTGCGGCAGGTTAGATGCTGTTTGTTGTTGTTGTTTCCAGGCGGGCAGCACCACACGTCTGTCTTCATCGACGGATACGAGTTCTGGTTCCTGAAGGAGCCCAGGTTAAATTTTGAAGAAGCAGAACTCTTTTGTCAAAACAACGACAGCAAACTGGCAGCTGTAGAAACCGGAGCTCAGAAGATCCTGCAGGAGATAAAAAAGGTGAGTTTCTGTCTGCGGCCTCGTTATTTACTGATTTATTTTACTTCTTGTTGAAAAAGATAAATACAGACTTGACTTAAAGTGCGCTGTTGACTGATCTAAAAGATGTAAAACTCAGAATTTACAGTATTTAGTCGTTAAACGTTGTTAAACGTCAACAGGAGCAGAAAAATATTAATTCAATTATTATTAACTCTTTGGAGGAATCGCCCATAACTTCACTCATGCTTGGAGTATTCCTCCAAACAATCCATCCATCTTCTGCTTATCCACGGTTGGGTCATGGAGGCAACAGGTCCAGGAGGGAAACCCAGACCTCCCTCTCCAGCTCCTCCTGGGGATCCCAAGGTGTTCCCAGACCAGAGAGGATCCATAATCCCTCCAGAGTTCTGGGTCTGACCCGAGGTCTCTTCCCAGTGGGACATGCCTGAAATACCTCCAAAGGGAGGCGTCCAGGAGGCGTCCTAATCAGATGAACCACCTCAGCTGACTCCTTTTGATGAGGAGGAGCAGCAGCTCTGCTCTGAGTTCCCCCCGGATGACGGAGCTCCTCACCTCCTCTCTAAGGCTGAACCCAGCCACCCTATGAAGGAAGCTCCTTTCAGCTGCTTGGATCCAGGATCTCGTTCTTTCAGTCCTGATCCAAACCTCATGACCACAGCTGAGGGTTGGAACGTCGACGGAGCAGGAAATCCAGAGTTTTTCACCACGACCGATCGAAGCAACGCCCTCATTACTGAAGACGAGGCTCCGATCTGTCGATCCATCTCTGCTCCATCCTACCTTCACTCAGGAACACGACTCCCAGATACCTGAACTCCTCCAGGTGAGGCAGAGACTCACCCCCGACGGAGCATTCCAGCCGTTTCCTGTTGACAACCATGGCCTCAGACCTAAAAGGAGTTGACTCTCATCCCAACCGCGACCCGTCCCAGTGCACGCTGAAGGTCATGGCCTGAAGACGCCAACAGAACCACATCATCTGCAAAAAGCAGACGAGACCTTGAGGTTCCCAAATCAGACACACTCCGCTCTACAACTGCGTCTTGAGATCCTGTCCATGAACGCCAGAAACAGGATTGGAGACGAGGGACAGCCCTGGTGGAGTTCGAGAACGAGCTCGACTTTGTGTGAAGAATCCGGACACAGCTCCGGCTTTGGTTCTACAGGGACCGGATAGCCCTCAAAAGCAACCCAGGCACCCTCCACAGAATGCCTTGGAGAGCCTTAGCCAGATATACAAAACTCATGTAGATAGGAGAGTCAAACTCCCATGACACCCTTAGCAACCCTGCAAGGGTGAAGATCTGGTCCACAGTTCCATGACCAGAACCAAAGCCGCGCTGCTCCTCCTGGACCCGAGGTTCAACAATCGATCGGCGCCTCCCTTCCAGCACCAGGAGTAAACTTGTCTTATTATTTGATTGTTTAATTAAATGAATTATAATTGTTTTCAACAGTTGTCAGACTCTTCAGACCAGAACTGGTGGATCAGTCTGGGTGAACCTGACATGTATCCCAGAAAGTAAGCAGCATTTAGGTCTTTAAAAATAAAATAAAATCCTAAAGAAGGTGTTTCCACACAGATCTGTATCAAACAGTGATGAGATGTTTGTTGCAGGTACATTCACCCGGATTATTGTTCTTCCATCACTCCTGATGAACGCAGTTGAGTAATTTCAATTTCTACTTAAACTTAGAGATCAGAAGGTTTGTTGTTCTGATGATGAGGCCGTCTTTAACAGGAATAAATGCAGTTTTATTGGCACCAAAACATGAAAAAAAATAGGTCTCTTCCTGTTTTGTTTAGAAACTGGGTCGATGTTAGCATAAAACTAGCTAAAGCAGCTAACCGAATGAAACTGGGGTCTCGTTTGGTTGGATTTATGAAATACCTTCTGCTGACAGTGTCATGTTTTACCTTGCAGTACGTTACACACTTTGTTATGCACCGAGTTCCTTTGTTTGTGAAAAACACAACATCACGTCGGTGGAGATAAACCCGCTGGACCCTCAGCCTGAAGGATTTCCCTGTGGAAATATTTCTGTCCCCTTCAGAAATAAGGTTGGACTTTTCCCCTCGTTCAGAACAGCTATGAAAAGTATTTAAAACAATAATCAGAATCAGAGATAAACTCTTTAAGTGGTTTTATTTTTCAGTGCTACACGCTGCTGAGCATGAGGTCCATGTCGTTCAGAAACGCCAACGAGAAATGTCACACTTTGAGGGGAACCTTGCTCACGATATCCGATCAGGTCGAACAAGGTGAGGAGCGCAGGTTTGATTTTTATATTTTTAGTGCACAGTCATTTTAAGCCTTCGTCCTGTGTATTCTGTTTCTGGGTTCCAGACTTCATCAACACCCTGTTGCCGTCTTTGGGGAGTTTGGAGAGAATCTGGATCGGTCTGAAGATCAGTCTAAACCACAGAGAATGGGTCGACAAGTCCTCATCGAGTTATTTCAACTTCAACCCTCTGCTGCAAGGCATGCACCGGCCCATAAGATCTATCGTAAGGCCGTCTTCCTTCACGTCACTTTGCCAAAGTTCTGCTGAAGTTTTTTGCTGCCATTTTCCTGCATTTATGGCTGTGGTTCTCAGACCCCCCCCAAACCCCCCCCAACCCTCCCGGGCCTCAAAACGAAACCGAAACAAAGCGCCAACCATTCGAGTGTTAGCGTGTTTGCACAAGGAAATGCTTTGAATAATTTGTTGTTCAAAACTATTTGAACAAAATTAAAACACCAGTTGAGCAACGGTGCGCCCCCACTGGCAGGCCCCCGCCCCCCCAGGGGGACCCGCCCCTCAGTTTGAAAACTACGATTTATGGTGATTAATGAAACGAGAACAAGCTGCAGCGTCTTTAGTTTCGCCTGCAAACATTTCCAGGACCCTTAAAAAACAGAAATCAGGAGCGCTCATGTGCCGCCCCCCCATCATGACACAGCGCCCCCCACAGTTGGAGGACCTCACTGAACTTTAAGATCTGTAGACTTTTACATGTTTATGTTGTAACAAAAATAAGATATTTTAAATCTATAACTAAGTATTTAAAGTACTGATGAGTAGAATCACAATTTCCAGGGTTATTTTGAGTTGTTTTTACAACTAAAGTTTGATTTATATCAATTTTTTTCACTTCCTGCAAGAAAACTTGAAACGTTTTCTTTAGAAATTGTCAATATTAGCATGAAATGAGCTAAAGTAGCTAACCAAATGAAGCTTCAGTCACTTTATGCAGCTGTTTCTGATGTTTAAATAATATTTCTAATTGTGCTGCATCAACGGAAACGTTTGTGTTTTACCTAATTTGTAGAGACGTTAATGCAAATGTTCTTTTTTTAATTTTTATTTATTTCTTGTTAGGGATTTTATACAGAGCCTTTGGAGTGGTGTGCTTTCTTGCTCAATAATCCCAGCTCCGACATGCTGGGAACCTGGGATTATTCTTCCTGCAATCAGCTACAAGATCTGGGCATTTGCCAACATTATGCAGGTAGTTTCTGTTTCTTCCAACAACAAAAAAATCATTTTCTTATCTATAGAAGCCCTCGAAGAGTGCAAACCTCCTTCAAGGCCATAAGGTCATTAAGAAAAATGTAGGATCCGGATCACTACCAAAGTGTTATGGCTTGTTTTTATGTGAAAACTCCAACATTTCCTGAAAATTTCATCAAAGTCTGTTCATTAGTTTTTAAGTAATTTGCTGACAGACAAACAAACAGACGGACAGATGAACAAACACTACCGAAAACGTAACCTAAGGTAATAAAATTTATTCAGGCAGACATGCTGAGAGTTAGTTCAGCGCCTCTCAATCACTAGTTTTTTGCATAATAAACAGCATAGGTTTCAACAGTGACAATAATTTTACCTCTTGTTACCTTTTGTTGTTTCTATTTAAACCTTTTTTTCTCCCATTGAAGCTGTCATTTTTTATTTAATTCTGTCAGTAAAACCTCTGGCCTAACTTAAAGCAAAGGTTTTGGCATATTTTGACTAAAAACATGAGGGTGCATCAGTCTTTGCTGGCAACTGGTATAAAAGTAGTATAGACTTTATTTTTATTTACCTCAAGAATAATAAAAACTAACTTTTTATTAAGTTTTAAGTTGGTATTTGAAGATGTTGTGGTCTGAATGCACATGGTCCAGTCCACATTATGCCCGTGTGTATTCTAAGCCACTGGAAACTTGTGTTTTGGCAGATTGTAAACCTGACTGCTGCACATAATGATTTCACAGTATAATGTGATTCTTAGATTTTGTAGCAGAGGTACATACATTCACGTTTTGTCAATACTTTGTTTAGCAAAATAATTGCAGAACTATATCAACTAGAGGTAATGCACTCATGAGAAAACTTACCTTATTCTTTTTCATTATTCCTATTTTGTTTTTGTATCATCTAGTCTGTTTTAGTCCACCCAACTTGGACTCATTCTTGGATACTAATGGTCATCTGCTGCTTGTTAATGCTACAGTACATGGCATTTCATAAAAGGAAACCTTCTGCTCCAAGGCATGCATTGAAGAAAAATGTAAGATAATTATCAGCTGCTGCCATGCTTTAGGGCTTCTTCTCAGGTGGATTACTCGGCCTAGATTTATGTATTCCAGTTCATGTTGTTGCAGATAACATTTTCCCTGCAGTGGCTGGAGTTCCTCTGTTGAGGAGAGGCCGTATGGAAGCTGTTGATGTTGTCACAGATAAAGAATTTCTATATAATAGGTTAATACTTCTCTGCTTACTTAACACAGAAGTGCAACATAAGATAAACTGTGCATAATCTGCATTAACCTTATCTGTGCAGTGAGAGTTGGATCACTGAAAATCAGCTATTATTTCTGTTATCAGTTGCTGATAAGTTAATTTTTACGATTTCTTTAAAATAAATTCTGGAAGAAAGTTTTGCTTTATGTAACAGTAGCTTCGAAAATTGTTTCTATCTGTGGAAGTAGATAAATTGTGAGGACCTCTTCTCAGGATTAGTTGTTTGGTTTATAGGATACCAGTGGCTGGTCTTGTTGGGAGAGTTTTGTAAACAGGAATCATCAGCTTCCGACAAGCATCTGGCAGTGACTGTAAAAGAGATGATCTCAACATAAACTTTGCAGTCCCCCTGTTCCGCAGATGGCGGAAGCAGATGATCTGTTGACTGCTCTTGCTATGTGACTGTTTTGAAATGCTGAGTGCTTACGCAAAAAAAGCCATGTGTTCACAGACGAAGGCTGGTATTTTTCTAACAGACAGTCTTGTAAGATTGTAGCCACAGTTTAATTAATGTAACAGATTTAAAGTAAGATCTGAACTTTTTAAACCGGAGATTGAGTCATTCCTAGAAACATTGCTTTAAGAGAGGAAAAACGGTGTCCTACCAAATTTTGCCTCCCATAAAAAGAACGACTCAGTTGTGAGTCAGCTGCAGTGATGTTCGACAAAGTTATTCATGGAACATTTGTTTGAAGCAGGAGGAGGAGGAGGAGGAGTAGGAGGAGGAACATGGGAATCAAAAACCTTGTTTTGCTGTTTTCCTGCATGTCGTTGCCAATAAGAAAAGTCTTCCAAGGAATGAAACAACATGCATCAAGGCTGAACAGGGTTAAGCTTTTTATTTGTGCTCCAATCAAGTCTGTCTAAAGGTTGGCAAGTTTTCTACAGTCTGTTTATTTTTGTGATCTTCACTGTATTGTGCAATAGAATAATCTGGTAATCTGGTTTTAGACATTCTTTAGATTTTTTAAAATCAGATTTTTGAAATGCCCACATTTAAATCATTTGTCCTACATGGCCTGGATATGCATGTCTGCTTCAAAGGTTTTAAAAACCTCACCTTCTCTGAGATAGGAAGTAGAAATTTGAATGGTGCTTTGTTTACAGTATCGTGAGTGGCTTGATGAATCTTATGTCAGTGTACTTTCCTTATAGTTTGACATCTTCTTGGGGCCTTTCTGTATAAGTGTTGTGGACTGCCAACTGTTTGGACGCAGGTCAACTGGGAGCCCAAGTCACATGAATTATGCATGGTGTCTGCTCTCAGGCATACAGCCCTGTCTGTGCTGCCTCTGTTCATGCTGGCTGAGTTGCAGAGATCATAAGGAGCAGTGCTGAGGGGAAGAGAGTTGGATAAATACACGGGATGATAATAAACACACATGCATACAACATGCATGACATGACAGTAAGTTCATTCAAAATGTGAAAACTCTGATTCACAATTGTAAAATTGCATCTCAATTTATTAATTATTATGATTGATTTTTAAAATATGTTAAATTGGTTTCCAATGTCACCCAAAACAAGGAAGTGTTTCATAAAAATAGTTTCAAATAATGTGTTGTCATTTCATCTGTATTTAAACAGCATTTCTCTTGTCAAGATGGGTGCAAAAAGAACAAAAATCTGCATGGTAATGGGAGTTGGCTGCTTCATTGTGTGTGGAATGAAGCTGCTTTGCATTCTGGTTGTTCTTGGTATAACTGAGTATTATGGTCTTCCAGATGGCTAGAGGTTAAACAGTACATGATAGGGGTGAGAGGGATTTCTAACAATAATGAGGGCTTTTTCCTTGCATCTCTCATTGAAAATGGCCTTCGAAGATGGCAATGAGATCCTGACTTACTCAGCCATGTTCATATTGCAGAGTCTCACCATCAATCCTGATGCATTTGCTGCACTGAGATTGTTTAAAACTAGTTTGATAAAGGAATTTTTATGATTTTGAAATTCCAATCAAACAAAAGGGCTCCTTCTTTATCATCGTTCAGGGTAATCATCACAGCAAGCTGAAAATCATTGCTGAAGAGCAGAATCCATGTCTACAAAAACACAACTTTTCAGGAAGGGAGGTTACTTTTCAATAAATAAACAGTGTGGTTAAAGTTCACAAGCTTAATTAGACATTTTTCATTAGTTAGCCATCCATAAAACAACAGACAAATGTAAAAAGTGACCAGTAGAGCTGCCTTATGCAAAAACATAAAAATGATGAAAAATAGATAGACAAAGATTTGGTCCTACAGTGCTGAAATGTCACTTCATGGAACATCCAGCAAATGCATATACATGACTTACTTGACCTACCTGGTATAGATATAGATCGGCTGATCAGTGCCTCGACAGCAACAATCAACAGTGACATTTAGTATAGAACAAGAATCGGGCATTTTCACACTTAAATCTTCTCATATTCTCATTTTAATAGTTCCTTGCAAGAATATTTTAAGAAAGTCATTTATTTATTTATTTTTTTCCCAAAAGCAAGTAGTCACACACACTAAAATACTAGTTACTTTGGATAATTCAGACTTCAATGTCAGCCTTTTCATCTGATGTTAATGGTCCATTTTTCCAAAACTCACAAAGTGAAAAGAAAAATTGTTTGGAAAATGCCACATCCTTAGTACACCAAATTTGAGTTTTTTTTTATTACATTTTGCCAAAACTGCTGCTGCAGAACAGCCCTGCAAATCAAAATGTTAAACTTTTTATGAAAATGTTCATTTTTTTTGATTGGGCAGCTAAGTGCAAAATGGCAGCCAATTTGCTTGACTAGATGACAAAGAGGAACACCTTTTTCTTTTTTTTTTAGTAATGTAAATGAAGTGACTCTTGAAGACAGGTGGGGTGGAGGCAGGGACCAGACAGAAATGATGTCATGATAATCGGGAGAAAACTCAAATTGAGCGAGATGTCAGTGCCCCGCAGAGCAACAGAAAGCATCAGCGAGGGAAAAACGTACAAGGGAACGGACATAGGTAGAGAGGAATATGTGAAAATACCACAGTGAGTGCTGGACAGATTGGCCATCTGGACCTCTGAGCTGACAGCTTGACATGTTCCAAGAGCAGCAAACATGGAGCAAATTAGCTAAGCCACGGCCCCCTCCTGCGACATGCAACACATTGCGCAGGAAGCATAATTAGAGGGCTGGTGGGACCCGCAGTGAGCGTCACAGTGAACAGAACGGTCAAACAGAGATCAATGATCTGCTCTCTAAATTAATGAGGGTAATGTTGATGTGACAGCCTCTTCAGAGGGAGATCTACGGGGAGAACACAGCACGTTTCCACTGTAAATGGAGACATGGAAAAGTACACAGAACACAAGAAAAGGATCAATGAATATTTTAATTCGACCAATTAATATTGCTCACCAGTAAAGTCATCATTTTAATTATAAAACATACGGTTGAAAGTGAACAAAAGATACTGCTGCTTACTAAGTATCAAGAAATTCCAGGGGTAAAGCAGAAATTTACATTAGAAAATTATTTTCCTTTTGTAGAAATGTTACATTTAAAGGTTGAAATGAACAATCCACTACTCAGTGAGTCTCAAATACAACAATAATAATAAAAACAAAACAAAACACAAGCCCACCCAGAACCGTGCACATCAACACATGTAGTCTTTTGGGAGGAGGGGCAAACTGGGTGATTATTCTAAAAAAAGTGAGGCATGTATTAAAGAAAGGTTGTACAATGTAAAGCAGTACTGACAGTTAACTTTCAGACAAGAGCTTCCTGCTGCTGCAGGATCATTTATTCACAAAGACATACATGTTGCACATATTTAAAAAAAAAAAAGAAAAGAAAAAAAAAAGCCACTTCAGTAGCAGAGCTGGACATAAAAGGAGTTGAGGCGTATTTTACAGATTTCTCTTAAAAAATAAGATAAAAAAAAAGACAAATCCTGGATCAGTTCTGACATATGTAAAGGTGAGCCAAAAGCAAACAAAGATCCAATTGGCTCTTTGGTATTTGGTGTGCAAACATAAATTCATAAAGTACAACAACATTATCAACAACATTAGAATTGCAGGAAATTACATTTTCATCACTGATTAGAGCTTTTTTTTTCTTTTTTTTTCTGAAACTCTTGCCTCGTATTGTCCTCAAATTAAACTGGATTATTGAAGTGTGTTTGCATTTAAAAAGAATTTAGGAAACAATTAAAAAAAAGAAAACAAATTGCAGTTTCACAAGCTTCAAACCATATTTTCAGCTGCTGCAAACTTGATTTTCACCAGACAAAGTGGATTCCTCTTCACTGACAGGTGCTCAGGAGTCTTTTCTGCTCCAGTGAGGCACCGTCATAGCATAATGATTAATTTTTCTTAAAAAAGGTACTGAAAAATTATAGATTGATGCTCTATATGAATTCAAAATATAGAATCCCACTTTAAATTACACACTGTAGTGCCGTCTTTGATGTTTTTACTGGCGATTCATTGCCTTCACACTTATTGTACACTGCCAAGTTGTCCTCATGGAGATGAAGAGCCATTACGGTCTTTTTGCAAAAAGATTCCAGTTTGTCATAACCATTCCTTTTAGGAATTGTCTTCTAAGGCTCTGCTGTTCTCCTTACATTGGGAAAGCAGGTCCACAAACCTCAGTGTTTGTTTTGTGAGTATCATGGAACGTGCCAAAGCTGAGGACCAAAAACAACAAAAAATAATAGATGGATATAAAATCTGAAGGGGAGAAAAAAAGCATTATCTCCTTTTTCTTCTGGTCCATTGTTGTTTAAATATCTCCTTAAATTGGAATGACAAGATCCTGGTTAGTTCCTCTGCATATGTCTCTGTGATTTGTTCCACAGTCCAGAAGAAGTTCTCTCTGAGAATTAATGGATTGTAGGCACATCACTTAACCAGGCACCAGGTAGGGGGCGTGGGCACGTGTACTCATTCTGCAGAAAGAGAAAGTGGGGGGGGGGGGACAAAAGTTAACTCAATTTAACAGCTGCTCTCTGCTAGTTAGGCAGTTGGTGGTAATAATGTCAAATTAATTGCAGTGCTCAGTGATTCATTAATGCTGTAACAGGGCTGTGACAGTGCCGGCAAAGCAAATAAAGAAAAGCAATTAAACTGATAAAATCCCAAGTGGTTAGACATGTTAAAAGGCTGTGGTGGTTACTTCCCAAAGGTCTTGCTTGTTATAAATTTTGAAAACAATAATTAAATGATAATTTAAGAAGATAATTTTTGTTAAACTTGCACACCTGAAAATATCATGTGTTTTTTGTTTGCTGCAGATGAAGTTTCACCTACTACCAAATTTACCTCCAAGTTTTATATTAATCAGATCATGTCTGACCTGTTATGGGGTACCTCAAGGCTCTGATCTGGGGCCAATTCTGTGTTTAATTTATATTCTCTCTCTTTGTCATTTTTTTTTTTTTACAAGTTTAGTAACATTTTTACCACATTAATGCAGATGACATTTAACTGTACTTTTTTCAGTAAATTTACTTGACTGCTTGTAAGATATTAAAACATAGCATGGGGAAATCATAACTTTAAGCTACCTTCAATTACAATCTGAAATGAAAAGATAGTGTGTAAATAATTGCATCTCACAGAATTGTTGCAAATCAATCAACAGATTGGCCTTTCAGTGGATGTTTTTGATCAGGTAATCTCTTGAAATTGAAACTTTTTTTTCTCCTCTTTAATATTTCAAAATGAAGACATCTGGTGTCAAAACAAAAAGACATTTATCCATGCTTTTAAATCTTTTTTTTTTTTTTTTAGAATATTGTAGCACACTTTTTACATGTCCCTTTACTTGTACTTTCACTTGTCTTTAATGGTCTTCAGCTGTTACAAAATGCTGCAAGGGCAGAACTCACATGACTCCTGTTTGAACATTTCTTTACTGGTTACCTGTTGCTTTTAGAGATCACTTTAATATCTTGGTGTTCACCTTTAGGATTTTGTATAGTCAAGCTTCTCAGAAAATTTCTGACATGTTATAACCTTACACTTCAGGTTGGGTCCTCAAGTCCTCTAACCAGAAATGATATGATTGTAGTTCCTGTGGAATGAACTTGCGTTGTAAATAGTTGCTGCTTGGTTTTATGTTGATACAACAAGTTAGTGTGTGGGTGTGTCTGTGTTTGTGTAGTAGTGATACCACTGGATGGACTTTTTTTCAATCATTGGAAGAACATCTACCGTTTAATTTTTGAAGTCAACCACATTCACGATGGCTGCCATAGCTAAGCCACCTTAAACATAAAATTGGCAATTACTCAGCCAACTTTACAGATTTTGAGCTAAAATTTGGCATAGTAGTAGCTGAAAGTCATCCCCAAATTATAGTTTGAGCACTAGCTGATTGCAGAATCTGTTTTTAGAACTTTGTCACTGACCAATGAAGCCAACTGTGTCTGTCTATCAGCAAAATATCTCAGGGGTGATATGTATTCCTTCATTTAATGCTAGACCCTTACTTATCTGAACATCACTGTTTTCATTGTTTAATTGTAAAGCGCAGCCTGATTTTATTTATTTGCAAATGACAGTATGACATGTGTGACTGAAGAAAATGTTTTATAATATATTTAGTTGATATAAAATAGTTTAAATTTATAAATATTTAAAGGTAAAAATAGGTAGTAAATGATTTGATAGTAAAATCTTTAAAGTAAATGTTGTTCTCTGTATTTATACAGCTTAATACTATTATAATAAACAATTTTGCTAGTAAATCAAAAACATGATTTGACCATAGTAATCACTCTGTGAGCAGAGTAGAATAAATTTCACAAGATAATTTAGATCACAGAACATATTAGCCAACCATTGTCGGTGAATAAACCGGCACCTCTAAATGTCAGGGTTTTCCCACAGAATAATTGTTGAAATGTTGCAAATTAGTGAGAGATTTTGACATTTTCTACTAGAGGTGCAATCAACCTTCTCTTTCAAGTATACTTCTGAGTAAACCTCTCTAACATTCTCTTAACTTTCATGATTTTTTTTTGGTATGGATACGGGTCAACCTGAACTGTTTTACAGAGTTTTGTTGCGATAAGAAATTTTTAAACCTTTTCAAAACAATCCTGGCTCAGCTTTTTTTCTTTTTTTTTTTTTTGTTGCTCGAGCTGAGATTGTTGTCAGTTTGAAGCACGTCTCTGCAACACAGAGCTCAGTCAAGTGCGCCCTGAGAAGAACTTTTGATTTAAGTGTTATCAACTGGGCTGACAAGTCTTCAATCAACTCTTTATCTTCCTCTCAGGTGGATGCGTGTGAGGGGAAGACTGCTGCACAAATTGTCATACCTTAGACAATTGCAACGGAGCAGAAAACTGTAACAAATCACAGCCAAATCTCAGGCTGTGCTCTGAACATGAGCACACAAGAACAGAGGCACTAAAGTAAAAGTACACAGCACACTTTGAAGGCAGACATGCACGATTTAAAAGAAATCAAGTGGGAAAGAGGCGTCTACCCAGTGTTTTTATAGTAAAATACTTAAACATAATTTACAGCACTGTAACTGTAATGGGGAATGCACTGATACTGACAGACCTTTTAATCTTCTATAATGGATATATTGTAATTATACTTTATTTAATAGCTTTAAAACATTCCAGGCTCCAGAACTTAGTAAAATACTAAGAAAATGATGGGCCTTGCTGGAGTTATTGCTGGATGGATGTTTTTGTAATAATGCGTAGTAGTTTTAGCAAAGCTTAGATTCTTGGAATTATTGGCATGGCGCTTTAAATTTATTTTCAAAATATTCTATAATCTTTAAAGGAACAAGATATTGGTGAGGACAAAGCAATGGTATAATTGGTCTGTGTAGGTCACAATATCACTTGGTCTCAGAATCAATCAGATGGCAACAAAAGATTTGCTTTTTTTTTTTTCACAATATTGAACCAAGTTTGAGTCGCCAACTAGTCTCCAACAATTGCAGCCCAGTGAAATCCACTACCTTAAAAAAAAAGAATAAAGTTTGCTCTTGATTTTCAGAAACAACGCTTGGTTATATTTTTAGCGTAGATGGATAAGTACCTCCACTGGAGCAAAAGAGGCCACTACTTTTCACACACTACTTACATAATTTTGGCTTAATTCTGTGGAATTAAATGATACTGTGTAATACGGCATTCGCTGCTGTTCATTTAAAGTTGTAGTCACCTCATTTTAAGACTTGGTTAGGGCTTAATCACTTCAAAAGATCTGAACTATCTTTAAGTCCTGATGTGTGAAATAATTTGAAGGGGAACACATTCACTTTTTTACTGCCTACGTTTTAGTAATTGACTGTCAAAGATTCTATAAAACTTGTGATGCTACACTACAACAAATTACCTTTATCATCAGAGCACAGCAAAGCACCAGCCATAAAAGCTGTCAAAATTAAAATCTAGAAACCATCTGAAAGGTGATAAAATGCAGACTGAAAATGAAAATTAGTTTAGAACTTTGGACAGAGAAAAATCTGCTTGTTTATCTAAGAAACTGTTGCCTACTGTGCCAATTTTACTTTTTGTACTTATTTTCTGTAACAAACTTCTACTAGTTGTTGGAAGGAAGGATGAAAACAGGATCTGACATTTCTCCTGATGGGTTTTAAACTAGACAACTTTCCCTAAAACTGATATGACTTGGCTGATGCATGCCCCTCTTCAGTCCCTTGACACATTGTCACAAATGGTGAAATAACTAGTCGTGTCAAAATGAGAGCTAGAAGCCAGGTTTAAAGCTAAATGTAACAGAATGGTTGCTAAAAGTAGCATAAGACAAAAATAAAGCAAGTATTAGATGAGGGGACAGGATTAGAAGCTGAGCCCCTTACCAAGGGGCATCTCAGGTTGAGAAGTTTAGAGACAAAGTTGGAGAGGTTGAAATGGTTTGAGCATGTGCAGAGGAGGGATAGTGGATATATGAGACAGGATGCTGAAGAATATGGAGCTGCCAGAGGTAGGAACGAGCAAAACCACAGAAGGTTCATGTAGTGATTGAGTGTATGCAGAGGGTTGGTGTGACAGAGATGGATGCTGAGATAGGGTCAGATGGAAGCAGATAAACTGCTGTAAAGACTCCTTGAGAGAGCAGCTAAAAGAAGAATTTAGGGATATATTTGATACATACCAATGCATTTTACATTCTTTAGAAAATGTAATATTTCATTTTAAATTTCTAATGCCATTTTACTGTAAAGGATAGAAGAGGAGGCCTTTTTTCCCCCTTCTAAATGTAACAATGCATGCCTAAAGCCAATGGTAGTAAAAAGTGAACCCGTGAGATGGGGGAAAAAAGTGAAGTTTAAAACAAAGTTAATCATTTGATCTACTAACTGCATATAGCAACTTTCAATCTCCAGCACTTAAAGTCCAGAGTTGTGACAAGAAATTGCTTTTAGCACCTTTGAGAAAACAAAGTGCAAAGTGAAGATTAACACTTGGCCAATTAGCTCCATGGGCGGAAGTAACATGGAGCCAGTTCTTCCATTGGTTCAAGAGTTAAGAGTTATGTACTGAAGTCACAAAGGACAGATATGCATCAGTTGTTGACTTAATTTGTTAAATTCATACTTGCTTAGAAAAATATCCTGCACAGCATTTACTAGTTAAAAGTGAGACCATCTCAAATTCCAAAGAAGAACCAAGTAAATTGACTTTTTTTGTCTAATATCGTCCAGTAAATTTGTATTTATACCAATGTAATTAGTCCATGCAATATTATTGTAGTACAGTAAGAAAGTGATAAAATGTATTATCTATT
>JAOXNZ010000038.1:22549396-22559585 GCA_028566095.1 Kryptolebias brasiliensis
CCCCCAAATATCTGTTTGTTCTTTGGTTTCCTTGTACAGATTGCTCTAATTATTCAAAAAGATATATAGTAGGAATGGATTCACTGCAGTCATTAACAATTGGACATCTTGAGCTCTTGTGCTTTTTTTTTTTGTTAGGCTTTTTTGATTTGACCTTTTTATTGTTGCAATTACTAGGAATTAGGAACTTCAGGGAGTTTATTCTTGTTGAGACCATTTCCTAAATGAAAAAAAGAGATATGTGATCTCAGTGGGATTTCCCTGGTTAAATAAAGGTTAATAAAATAAAATTATGTCAGGGTCACAGCAACCAAGTTTGAATACAGATTATACCATATTAACAATGAAATATTTGTATCATGGGGAATTTTTTATAGTAATTGGCTTTTTTAAGCAGCACTAGAGGCTTTACATGGTTACCTCTCCAAATATTTGAAAACATGAAATATAAACTGAAAAGCACCAAATGCTCTCCTCAGTTTGTGCATTTTCATTTCTTTTATAACGCATAAATAATATGTAACCAGATTAATATTTGTGCTGAGAGCATGAATATATGAATACATAATCTTGACAGCTTGTGCACTATTTCACCTCAAGCCATACTTTATGACTGAGATTTAAAATGCTAACTTTGCAATGGCAATGAAGTTTGCAGGATATCGATGAAGGAAAAAAAAATTGACTATCAATGAAATCTCACTAATGAATCATTAGTGCCATGATATGAAACTGCTGCATGTTCAGCAAAAGAAAAGCTGAACCACTGTTGACCCTTGAATCCAGTTTGATTTGGATTTAAGTTTATTTTTTCTGCATAAAAATATGAAAGTGTAATATTGTTGAATAATGATTTTATATTAGGATGAAAAGAAGTAAAAAATTACTGTCCATAGGGGAGTTGTCCTTTACTACCTCTCTGTCTTTAGCAGCACAAAATGTATTTCAGCAGTAGAAAGGATTTACTAAACTGCAGCTAAGTGGGCCAGTGAGAGTAAGCTGCTCTCTCGTCATTTGAAGCTGAAAAGAGAGCAATTTTCTGTGTGTATGCATTAAGCGAGACATGAACACTGTGGTCTAAAGGTAACGCTTTGAGATGTCCCAGAGGAAATCTGGTCCAGTGAGTTGTGGCTGGGAGCAAACTGAGCACAGCCCTGATGAAATGTCTCGGTGTGTGAGCATATTTACTGGCGTGCATGCTCATGGGCGTTTATCTGTGCTTGAGCATTATGACTTACGATGGTTGTGATTTATAGTGGTGATGGATTACACTATTTGGAGCGGCAGATATTTCCAATAAGTCCCTATCGGTATATATCATCTTACATGCAATAAATTCTCCTTAATGTCCTCAACAACATATACATGAATAAACGGAGCTAGCGATTGTTTCACATTAGCGTCCACGTTATCAAAAAAACTTTAGGGATAAAAAATATTTTGCATAATATATTCTATTCCTTGTTTGGTTTCATTATTACACTATATAAAAATACCAGCAAAATACCATTTAAAACAATTTTGTCTTCAAAGGTTTCCTAAAGACATCTAAATTTCTCACATACTTCTAGGTTAAAATTGTACTAAATTTGCTGGTGTAGATTCTCAGTGATCCAGGACATGATAATCTTAACTAATTAACAGAAGGAAACTGGACTTTGTTTCTTCCTGACATTTTGCTTCTCATCTGAGGAGAATTCTCAATTCAAAGGTGAATGGCACAAAGTTTCAAACTTCTATATCGCTGATGGGCTATTCTTCTTATGATTTATCTTGTTAGGCTACCCTAACGACCATCAGGAGGGATCGGAGTAACAGTGATTTGCATGCCAGCGAAACAACCTGCATGATGAATATCCCAGTGATCGTTTATAAGCTTGAACCCAAGCATCTATCAGTTTTAAACTGAGAAGGCTGCTTGGATGAGAAAAGTCTTTAAGAATCATAAAGCTTCAGTTGTTTTTGACTGAACTTGTTGGGATTACACAATTTGTAAACATCTAGATCTACGATAGCTGTTTATGGTGATTGAATCGGATCAAAAGATTAGCGATTTGTGATTTATTCCCATCAGTCAAAAGATTTTTTTCCACTAAAATCCAAAACTAAATGCTTTTCAGTATAGAGGAATTTGCTAAAAATTTATTGTTAGAAGGACTAATTTACAGATATAAGAAATGTTTATTTGTGACACAAAAAATTTAACTGATGATTAAGATCTTTGGAATTTGGGTTCTGTAGAAGGGTTATGAACAGTTAATAGCTTGCCTATTGTAAAAAGATCTGAGGGTTGCTTATGGAGACAAATAAAGAATGCCTTTACCCGCACAGCCCTGCTTCTGTAGGAGTCTCAACCACCATGTGCCAAGTGACACGTGTGGTGGTGAATCTTAACTTAAATCATCGTTTCAAAGTATTACAATTCATATCAAACATCTGAAGTCCTATATTACCAGTGGATATTAAGGAAAGCCATTGACGCATTACACATTAACTGTGTAAAGTGAAATTGAAAGCAGTGTAAAAATGTTGAAAATAGTATTTGCATTTATTGCGATTACATTTTGAGATTGGAGTTGTTTTAAGATTGCAGCAGTCCCCTTTAGTTTTGCCCTCGCTTGGATTTGCTGTAAGCTTGTCAAAAAGCTATCTCCAACCAGTAAGTTTAATAGTTTATAACCTTCCCACAGAATCCCGCTTCTAAATACCTGTTCTTTCTTACATAATGAGTTCATTTTGTCAGGAAGGCCTCACATCTAACTTCTGCCATTGAAATTACATTTATATCTGATTACAACTGCTGGCCTTTGTTATCAAATTTCTGCTATCAAAGTTATCAAGTCTCTAGCCACACATTTCAGTCGTCTGAACTCAAATTCAGGAATTAAAAAAAACTTTGAACAATACTCCAGTACAATCAAACTGTCTGATAAAAATCAAATGTGATACAACAGTGTAAGCCTAAAGATGGCTGCAATGCACACAAATATGCTCACAGATATGACTGCATTTAATCAACTGCAGCCGTTTGCAAAAAATATGTCATTTCTTTGTTCCTTAAGCAACATTTTTTTTTTTTTTTAAACACAAGAAGACATATTTCCCATGCAGTAACATAACTTTGCTTTTAAAGTATGAGGTGTCAGACATTCCTACGCTGATAACCAGAAAGCTTGTCAAACACCAGCTGACGAACATTCATTAAAGATCAATGAATCCACTGTTACAGTGACACACACATTATCCCCAAGTTGCTAGTGGGGGGAAAAAAAACACATAGCGTTGATAAAATTCATGACTCCAGCCAAATTGGTGCAGTTGAAGTTTTAATTTTCACTCTGAGCTAACAGAAAGGTGTGCTCATAGGGATCATTAATATTTCAGACTCATTACTTCTGTGTGTTCATGTAAAGTAACTTTTAATGATGACCTAAAAGGCTCCAATGTGATGATTCTAATAAAACTAAGGCCATGTGCTTTTTATTAATGAGTTAAGAAGCTATAAAGTGCAGTACAACCACTTCTCAGGCACATTTGGTGTATCAGTAGTACTTCAAGGTTCAGTATACACTCGTTCCAAATTTCTTGGTGAACTTGCCCAGGTCTGCAGAGAATTCCAGCTGTCTTGGTTGCATCTGTCATTTCATGTGATGTCAGACAGACTTCATGATGTGAAGATACAGTCTCACTTGGTCAGACCATCTGTTGCAGGACTTCTCGTTGCTTAAGAGAATTTCTTACTATTTAGACTTTCTCACTTTCTGACGTTGCCATACTGGAGAATATGCATGGATTTACATATGTGACTCTCAACTGACAGCTGTCACTTTTTTCCCCTCTTAGGATGGATAGTGTTTGTTTGTGCAGCCCTGCTGTGCATTGTACTGGTACCAAAAAAATGTGTCTAAGGTAGATAAATAAAAATATTAAATAAATAAAAACCAATACCGCTTTTCCCATGCTTCTTCTGGGTCCATGATAGGAAAATAATCATCACAGGTTCTGCTTTGGTCATGTAGGCCTCCTGCTGATCCCCTTATCTCTGATCTGACATTTCTTCTGCACTCCTCACTGACTAATACTCAGATTCTACAAGTGAATATCAGTATTTTTGGTCTTAAAAACTGCCTTAGATTTCAGTGGTGTTCTTGTGCTAGCCACTTTTATTTTTCCATTGGGAACTGAACTAATATCTTGAAATGTAATTACTTCGTATGTGAAATATAATCATGAAATTAAATGGTAAAATATCAAGGGAGGAGAAAATCACCCTATATTAGAGTTCATGGGTTGTATTTATGTGGTCAGAGCCTGTTCAATTAATCAACTTTTTATGAGCGTGAATAACTCATTACCAAAGTGACACAAGGGAACTAACAGACTGATCTGTTATTTTGTTATATGGTGCAGCTAGCCCTCGGAGCCCCTGTTTATTCCTATTAAATAGATCTAAAGCCAATAATATGACAAATTGTAACTTATTTTTCTTAGTTTGTGTTTCCTTCAGATGCTGTCTCATTAAATCTTTACAGGAAATCGAAATCTGTACCCACTGACCTAATGAAATTTACTTCAGTCCTGTTATGATGCTGTACGATGCATTGAAAAATGATTAAGTCTTACAAAGAAGTTGTAAACACCTCTGCTATCCAAATATTTTACTTGGACAGTCTTTTGGCCACAGGTTAAGTGAAGGAAGTTTTGGCAACAGCGGGAAAGGGATTCCGATTAAAATAGACAGTTTCTTAATGTAATAATCAGGATAAAATCCCCTTTAGATGATTAATTACTAACTGTTTAGACATATTAGTGCAGTCTCTTTGTATTAGTGGCTAAAAAAACCCTCAATTGAACTAAAGCTTTTGGAATGGGCCATTATTTATCCATAATGTCATTCTGCTGTGTTTTATAAACTGCATTTGAAGAGTTCTCAGTAATTTATTTAGACTCTTCTGGGACTGTTAGGCATTTGGCCAGACTTCTACTTCATAGAATATAATTATTAAACAGATATTTCAAAACTGTTGAAGTGGGGTTTTCTGAAAAGGTTATAAACAATGAATATTTCACCTGTTGTAGATGGCTCACTTTAGATAAACAGTTTTATTCTGATCTAGCTAAAGGCTAATCTAAGTGGTGCCAAGACTGAAGTGGATTGCGGACATCTTAAAACAGTTCCTATCAATAATTTTATAGTGATTCATGCTAACAATTTGTTTATTGTAATAGCACAAAAAGGAGATCTACCAGAACTGAGATTAGATCAAACTTCTGTCTGATGTTCCATTTTTTTGAAGTGATCAATATTTTTTTTTTTGACAAAAGTTGAGGCATATCATTTACTAGTTTTTCCATGCAGTTTCACTGAGTTATATAAATTTAACTTTCTTTTTTTTGCCTCAAGTCTTTTGAGTGTGTTGTTTGCATCGAGTTCTAAATTTATTTTCATTAATAAGTACAGCAGGATTTTATTTCCTCTTTGATGCTTCCTCATGTTGTCAGATTGCTTGTTTGGATTCTGCTTTTTAACTGCATTTGAGCAATTATACATTGCCAACAAATTGAGATCTAGTGATTGAGTCATTTATTTCCATATTCAAATTGAAAACTCTTTTGGCTGCCCTGAATGTCTTCTGTCTTACTGAGGGGTGAATTGCTGTTAGCTGCACTTGACTGAATCTGAGCGCACACCTCTGCATTCATTGTGCCGCTGCCTTCAGCAGTGAAATTCTCAACGAATGCCAGCATGCCAGTTTCTTTATGAGCCAAACATGTCCATGTCATAAAATAACCACCTCCACGTTTGATAGATGAGGTGGCACAGCATGCTTTGGGCCATGTTTTGTTCCTGTTTGTTTATTTACTCAGAAGATTGAGATTCTGCCATAAAGCTACAGTTGCGTTGCTTTGTAATTTTTTAATGCAAAAATTTAAATCTATTATTGATTCAAACATGATTGTATTGTGTCGTGAAACTACATAGAGAATTAAGAATACGAAATATGGTATTTTACAGGACATGTAATCAATCTGAAGCCTTGAAACATCAGGCTTTTATTGAAAACCACTGATCATCTGTTGTTTAGTAGTAAAGAGATCTTTTTTTAAATTGAGGCTTTCATTTGAAGTTAAATAATTTTGATCCTTTAATGACTTTGGGTGATTTCAGCTTTTATTACATCCCAACTGGATTACTGTAACTCTCTGTATTACCGGACCAATACCGTGTGCGTGAACTCCTACTCCATAAGTGCTCTGATACCACTTAACAGCAGTGTGACGTTCATGTCTCAGCTCAGTCAGGTGGTGTCAGCAGTATGGAGGTAGATTTTTAAATTTTGATTTGACTGTCCCAATCCAAACTTCTTACCAGTTGGTGGGAATAATGCACCATAAAGTTGTTTGCTAACAGCCAATAAACACCAGAAGAAGCTGTGTAGAGTTTCTTGGAAAGGAACAATGGTAAGAAAAGTAAACTGGACTGTAAATTATGCTTACCAAAGTCAACAAGAAAAGGCACGAAATCTTGGCAAGAACCTAAATGTTTGAACTTGTTACTCCATTTGAAAAGAAACTCCACACTCTCTATTTTTGAATTGAGAAAGCTCCTCGGATGAGAAGCGAAACGTTTTCAAACTACAAGTTGAAGTCCAGTTGCTTTTGTTTTTAACCTTTTTTGGTTTGAAAAGAACATAGTTAAATTTACTATTTAATAATTCCAAAGGACCAAAAAAATCCATCAAGTAATATAGCGTCAATAAAAAGTATTCACCCCCTTGGATGTTTTTATGCTTGTATTACTGTCATAAATCAATCATGGTCAATATAACTTAACATTTTTGACCAAAAAAAAAACACATTGTCAAAGTGAAAACAAATTTCTATAGAGTAATTCAATTAAATAAAACTATATAATGTAAAATAAGTGATTGCATAAATATTCACCCCTTCACATCAGTGGTTATTGTGTCTAGCTCCAAACAACACTGAGTTTTTGTGGATAAATCTCAAGCAGTCTTGCACTGAACACTGGAATTTTTTCATTCCATTCTTTAAAAAAACTGCTCAAACTTTGTCAGGTTGTGTGGGGAACAGGCAGGAACAGCCCTTATAAGAGTCAAGCCACATATTCTATGTTGGGTTTAGGTCTGGGCTTTGACTCTGCCACTCCAAAACTTTCACCTTGCTGTCTTTGATCCATTTCTGTGTAGTTTTTGCTGTATCCTTCTGGTCTTTGTCTTACTAGAAAATAAAACTTTTCTCAAGCTGTAGTTTTTGTTTGTAGATGGCATCAAATTGTCCTCCAGGATTTCCCTGTATTTTGCACCATTCATTTTACCCTCTATCTTTACAAGTCCTCCAGGGATGGCTAAGGCTGAGAAGCATCCCATAGCATGATGCTGCCACCATTCTTCCCAGTGGGGATGAGTTTGTGGTGATGTGCAGTATTTGGTTTCTGCCAAACATGGCATCTCAAAAAGCTCCAATTTGGTCTCATCAAACCATAGAACTTTCTTCTACTTGACAATGGAGTCTTCCACATGGCATCAAACAAACTCTAGTCATGATTTAATGTGTTTTTTCAACAGTGGCTTTCTCTTTCCCACTCTCCCATAAAGCTTAGACTGCTGAAGAACCAGGGCAACAGCAGCAAAGTCTCTCCCATCTCACCTGCTGAAGCTTTTAACTCCTTCAGAGTGGTTACAGGTGTCTTTGTGGCCTCTTTCACTATTCTCTTTCTTTCACGGTTACTCAGTTTGTGAGGATGGCCTGCTCTTACTAGACTGGCACGTGTCCCATTTTGCTTCCATTTCTTGACTAGATTTAACACAACTCCTGGGGGTGTTCAGGGCCTTGGAAATCCTTTAGTATCCAGCCCCTGACATGTGTTTTTAAACAATCTTTTTTTTTTTTTTTTTTTGCTTTTGTCTTCATGGTGGAATGGTAGCCAGGAATACTGATTAACCAGTGAATAGACCTTCCAGACACAGATGTTCTTGTACTGCAATCACGTAAAACACAGCCACTGCCCTCGGGCGATTCCCATTTCACTAATAATGAGACTACTAGCATCAAGTGGCTGGACCCCTGTTGAATTAGGACAGTCACTTTAAAAGAGGTGAATATTTCTGCAATCACTTATTTTACTTTTCATATTTTTCTTTATTGGACATTACTTTGTGGAAATCAGTTTTCACTTTATTATTGAAGAGGTTTTTTTTTTTTTATTCAAAAAGGCCAATTTATATTGACCACAGCTGATTTATAATGGCAAAAAAGGGTAAAACCTCTAAGGGGGTGAACTTTTTATTGGCACTGTATTTCTGTAGTTTTTTTTTTCAGCTTAATTAATAACTGGCATTTCTGACATGCATTTGTCATGTTGTAGTGGCAAAAATTCAATATCTTTGAATGCAAATAAATTGCATGAAATGTGAATTTATTTATTTCTATTGAAGTTCTCATTAAAATTGTGCTTATCTGCTCTAAATTAGTTTTGACTGACTGATATAATATGACTTAATATCAACAAAATGCCAAAGAGCTGCAGGATATATCATTTTTATTTCCCTTCTAATCTTCTTGAGTGGCTGTTGACACTTGCCAGAGGGTGCCATGGCGCAATTAGTGCCACTACTGGAACTGCTTGTGACAGTGTCATATGCAACCGTTAACAAATGATGCTCGCAATGTGACATTTAGCTGAAAACTCTACGTAAGGGATACAATGATCAACATGGTATGACTCTGAACTCGTCAGTTTTAAAATTTGTCAGCCCTATTCCAGTTTGTAGCAAAAGTCTTGTAATTTATAACGATGCAATAAAGAAACGCTTTTGTTCATTTTAACTACAAAACTTGTTGCAACAATTACATGATCAGGATGTTTTGGTGGTAATTATCTGCTCATAGATCTAAGAATTTACAGCTTACAACCTGGGTCACTTCCTGCAGGAATATTATATTTCTCCTGAAAATGTACTCCAAAAATAGGCCATCAGTCTTGTGTAATGTGAGATTGATAGCAGGATAAAAGTTTGTAAAATAGCATTTGCATGAACTGCTTGAAATGTAAGACTGATGTTTTAGGACATTCCCTTTTGATCTTGGCTCTGCTTCTGCTCATTCATCTATGATGTGACCCACTAGCTCTGCCATCCTAGTTTTTGTTTAAGAAACTGTTCACTTGTTGAGAATTTTAGCTTGCAGAGCTTCCTTTTCTTCAGGTTCTGCTCTGAAGGTTGCTGAATTTTTGTGAAAGGTTCAAATGATAACACAAAGGCATCTTCTTGTTGTTCTTATGGATTTGGCTTATGACAGGAATTTAATCATTTCAATTTAAATGACCTCATTAAACATTAAAATGAGAGTTAATGCCAGAAAATAAATACATTGGTCATGGTACCATAACTTTGTGATATGTTTCAATAAAGTGTTGCCATTATATATCAAGGTTTGACCCGCACTACACTCACTACATCTCCTTACTAAACAGTAGGTGTCTATACAGTTTTAAGCCTGTAAATCTGTTTTACGTGCAAGCGTTTCTTTTGGTTTATGAACAACAGGCAAAAACTTACCAGTAGTTTTTAATGATTGTATCCAGAACATCACCATACCCAGAAGTCTTCATATGTCACATAGTGGAATCTCATAATGGATGCAGTAGCTACCAAATATTGTAATTACGTTGGAGCAACATATTAGGGTAAGATTTGTGTATTACTTATTTAGAAGTACTTGATAAGAAAATAACTATTTTAAAATTTAGTTTAAAAATTAGTTTAAAAATTGTAGTGATAACTGAGGGTTATTCATGAGCTGTTATGGAAAGGTGTTAGACTTTCATAATACTTTGAGTCACCACAAACCATGTATTTGATAAACTTTGACTCGTACTGACCTGTGATAGATGGCACAGCCCAAGTCTCAGTGGGGCTCCAGCTAAAAAATATTTTCTTGTTCATTCATAATATATCACTTACAAGGGTTTTAGAACTACTTCCAGGGTTCACAGCAAGAAGTTACAAAAATTATTAATAGGATCATATTAAGGAACTAGAAGCACTCAAAGTGCAAACCTCCGACAAAGCAATAGGGTCATTAAAAATTGTATGCTCCAGATCGTGATCCAGATCACCACCAAAATGTAATCATTTGTTTTTTAGTGACCTCCCCAACATTTCCT
>JAOXNZ010000038.1:22603279-22622264 GCA_028566095.1 Kryptolebias brasiliensis
TCCTAGGAACAGCTAAGATACTGTGTAGAACCCTCAAGCTCCCAGGCCTCTGGTAGAGGACCTGAGCTTGAAGTGAAGGTGGAGCAAATAGGGCGAGATGGAAGTTTTTTTAATAATGTTTTGTCTTTATGTGTATGTCTGTAGGATTAGCAAAATATCTCAAAAATCAGTGGACGGAATTTAATGAAACTCCCAACATAATTGTTAGATCATCTACAACTAAATGTTTGGAGTCAACCCCACTGAAGATGGCTGCCACAGCAAACTGAACTTATCAAATGCCAAAAATGGCTATAACTCAGTGAATTTTACAGATATTCAGCTAAAGTTTGATATGATAGTTGCTGAGCATTTTTCCCAACATGTACTTTGAGGACTAAACATTGTACAATATTTTTGCTTGAAACTTTGGAATTAACCATTGCTAGTTAAGAGTCATTCTCAACACATTATTTAAGGGTTTTCATATATAGTGAGATCTCACAATTTCACATAAGATGACTCATGACATCATTTATAAGATTTGACCAAAACAACTACTCTATAGCTGTTCCTTTTCAACATAAGATGATCTTAGTTTTAAATTCTGGCATGAAAGGCAGCAGGTGAAACGTCAGGTCTTTTTTATGTCTATGTATTTACAAAATGTGTTTTAATCTGAATTTTAACTAGTTTTAGCCTAGCTGTCTATGTAAAGAGATGTCCCTTAGACATCTTTTTAACCCCAAAACGCTCATGGGTTGTTTGAGACTGCAGCCTATTTGTTAAAATGTGTTTTGCATGTGCACATTTCCTTTAGGTGCAGTAAGGGACTAAATGGTGACTTTACCAACAAAGACAGTTGATTCTGGAGCCCAGCCTCATTCATCAGGAGCCCAGAGAAAACATGCTGTTCTGCGTTTTCTGGATAAACTGAATGTAACTACCTGCTAACAACTCCATCTAACTAAAGTCAGTCTGACACTCATTTTGGTCCTGCTGCCCACAGATTGAAAAAGATATAAAATAAAAGAAATAGAAAATTTGAAGATTTAAAGAGGTCACAAAGCTTTTGGGCTTCTTCCTCCAGTGTGTTATATAACACTTTGTTCACGTAAAAGGTCTGCACAGTTACAAAGCCCACAACCCACTCTGAGGGGAGCTATTCTCCCCCACAGAAGACTCTGCTTCCTGAACTAACAGGCTTTTCTTCCCTCACTCGTCTACATAATCATGAAGCAGTCAAGCCGGAGACTTAGTGACTTTTTTTTTTTCGTACATTAACGTATGTAAAATAAATTTAAATACAAAAAGAGCTATTTGATAAAGTTTTAATAAGTCATAAAATGTTTTTGTAATTTAGGGACATAAGACTAACACTATTCAGTGTCACCTATTTGTTTTTCAACTTTGAGAATTAAAAAATTAAAAACCTTTCACTTTGTATTTTTATTAAAGTAAGCACTTTAAGCAGGACTGGAAAACAAATGCCAGCATTCTTGCAACTAGCTTCTATGTATAAATCTTCCTTTACCTTCCTTTAACACCTTTAAAGGTGTTTTTAGTCTTTTAGAGTGTAGGTCTGTGAAATCGTTATAAACAATTACTATGTTACCTGTTATTGATGGCACTTTGGCTTCAGTTTGTAGAGATAAGGTTTAATTCTGACCGCATTGATGAACTAACTGCTAGTCTGAGCAGGACAAGGTCTATAGCGGAGTGTTGCAGTCTTAAAACAACTTTAGACTCAAATTTAATAGCCGTTTCTGCAAATGCTATTTTAAAAACCTTTGTTTCCTTCATTTTTTGCATTACACAATTTTTACACCAGAATTATATTTCTGCAGGAAGTGCTACATCTAGCTGCTAATGCTGCTGCTTCTTTTTCTTTTGGCTGTTGCCTTTTCAGGGGTTGCCACAGCGAGTCATCCTCCATCCTTACTCCAACTACCTCCATGTCCTCTCTAACTGCAACCACAAATCTCCTCTTTGTCTTTTTCCTGGCAGCTGCATCTCTAACATCCTTCTACCGATATACCCACTGTCCCTCCTCTGCACATGTCCAAACCATCTCAGTCTGGCCTCTCAAATATTTATCTTTTGCTAAAGAATGTTTAGGACTGCAGGAATCCACTTTGGTCTTGGCCCCACTCGGACTAGCCGTTTGCTCGTCAGTCTGGTTTGAACTAATTCATTTCTCCACATTGAGGTCATTCAAAAAACAACATGTGTTATTGTTCAGAATCTTTTCACAGAATCCCATTTCAAAAGATCTAAACCACTGGCTTAAATCTGTATTTTCTAATGCAGATTTATTAAGCCAGCCTAATGTCGCTCAATCATGTGACTGAATTTTGGTTGATTAAGCTGAGTGCTTTGTTTGCAATTAATGTGGACCCACATTTCAGAATTGCAAATCAATATACAGTAGTTTGAAAACTACTGGAGTAAACATTTTCATTTCTTATGTTTGATTTCATATCTTTGCACTGAGTACAAGTTTCATATGCTAGGCATATTCTCAATAAATAGAAATTGATGGGGAAGCAAAACTACTGAACATAACCATCAACAAAATACAACTGTATGCTAACATTTTGGACAATATGCAAAATTTAAGATGTAATAGCTTTACTTGTGAACAATAACTGGCTGTAAAAATAGAGGAAGCATTTCTGTTTAGCTAAAAGCACCAATAAAGAAAACACAGGAGGCGTATTCTTCAAACAATGTCATGTGGCAGAGTGTATTATTCTGCTGAAAGAGGTCACTGCCATCAGGGAAAGAACACCCATTATCGTTTTCATGATGGGCTGTACATGGTCAGCAACAATGTTTAGATAGGTGGTACGTGTCAAGCTAACACCCACGTGAATGGCAGGACCCCTGCAGAAATTTGTCTAAAGCATCACACTGCTCCTGCTAGCTCTACCTTCTTTTTATAGTGCCTCGTGTTGCCATGTCTTCTCTAAGTTAGCAACATACAGACATGGCTCTCCTTATGATGGAAAGGAAAAAGTAATTAATCAGACCACGCTTTCATTTTTTGTGAAATTATGATATGAACATAACTGCTGTTGCTGCTTTTAGAAAACGGACAGGTCAGAATAATCACCCTGACCTGTTTTGTAGCTGTACAGGATTAATGTAACTAACTGAGAGGCACTTTGTGACCCATTACACGTCCAACGGAACATGCTTTAACTTTTTCAGCAAGTTCACAAACACTATGTCTTCAGTTGGCTGAACACACCTGTCCTTGCTCTCCACACACACTATTCTTCCTGCTTTTTCCATCTGTGACCCTGTTGCTGGTTCACCAATTTGTCTTCCTTGGACCACTTTAGGTGGGTCATGACCACTGCAGACTAGGAACGCCTCACTAGAGCTGCAGTTGTGGATATGCTTTCATGCAGCCATCTAATAAGCTGGACATCAAGTCACTGAAATTCTTAGACTTGCCCAATTTTTTATTTTTTTCCCTCTTTTTGTTTCCAACCCATGGACTATGTGAATACCATGTTTACTGGCTGCCTAATAGATCCATGCCACTGCCTGGTGATGTTGTAATGGCATAACCTTTTTGCTTCAGATGTCAAAAGTCATAAAGTTACAGCTGATCTGTGTACATTTCGGATGTATTCCTTCTGCTCAGCTAGGACTTTTTTCTATGGATTTTATATGATGTTGTTGTTTGTCTGTAGACTTTTGCATTGCTCTGATTTACTCCCAAAGAAATGCATGTTGGGTTAAGATTCTAATTGATTGTGATGATCATCTCTGAGATGGATTGGCAACCTTTACCAGAGTCTGTTATAAACCTATAAAGTATGTAGTGGGTTTAGCTGATGATGGATTAAAGATGGCATAATTTTTTTTAAGTTTTCTGTTGCACTTTGTGTTGATGTGATTAGGATGTGTGTGAGTCTGTTGTTGAATCAGTGGTGAAAACTTTTTGTCAGATCTGGGACAAGCAAATGTTGTACTGTGAATAAATCTGAAATGTCTCAGCTAGGCAGCCATCATTCTTTATCACATCACCTGGCTGTTGTGTCTGAAAAATTATCATGAGAGAGTCACCACTCTGGAGAAAAGGAGCTTTTATTATTGATGCAGAATCCAGACTTTAAATTTAACAGCAGCTGATGATGTTTATAAGTCAACAGTGACGTCAACTGTTTTTTTTTTTTTGTATTATTAATGATGCAAAAGATGCAAAATATGTTTACTTGCAGTTATTTCAGGGTGGAATGATTATATATAGAATTTCAATTTTTTACTATTATTATTTATTGTGGCTTTTCTCTAATCCACACAGCCTCAAAATTATACCTACATATTCAAATGTATTCATACATTCACCTAAGGCTTTTCACAAGCATGCTTATTGTAGAAAGTCTTAACAAGGCCAAGGCCTATTAACTTCATGATTGACTGCAGCTGGTAGTTTCTCTTTGCCAGCATAAAAAAATATTTGTTTGACAGCAGTCATCAGATTGATCAGTACTCATTTCCTACCCTCAGACAAAAGGAAAACAGGATATCCAAGAACAAAACAGGAAACGCCAAAACTCAAGGCTGCCATTAACTGAAATACTAGTTTCCCTGTCTATAGTAAAGCCAGTTTTACATCAACATAGACTGAGAGCCTGCAGACCAAGAAAGAAACTCCTGCTCCAAAAGCAAAACTTTCAAGCTGGACTGAAGTCTGCAGCCTTTTACATAAACAAGCCAAATGACTTCTGGAGAAAAGTTTTATGGTCAGATTATGCAAAGATGGAGCTGTTTTTGACCATAATGACAAGCAGTATGTTTGGAGGAGTCATGGTGAGACTTTCAAACCTAAGAACTAGTGCCTTACACAAACTAGATGGAATAATGAATAAGGAGGATTAGGTACCAAATTCTCTAACGCTCAAATCAACAGTGAGACAGTTGAAACTTGCACACAGTAGGGTGTTCCAATAGATCAATGATCCACACACACACATCAAAACTGGTTTCTGATTTGGTAAATCAGGCTAACATTAAGCTTCTGGTATGGCCTTTCCAAAGCCCCAACTTCAAGTCTGTTTAAAATTTCTGGACTGGGTCCTTTACAGGAAACTAACCAGTTTAAATGAATGCCAAGAAGGAAGGTCAAAATATAAACCAGAGTTCTATCAGTGGCTTGTTGATACAAAAAGCCTGTGTTCCATGTGCAACTTGCTAAAGAACAGTTTAACTAAATATCATTGGGGTGTATGCATGTATATTTGAGCCTGTATGTATAATGTATAATTTGGACTCTGTTTGGATTAGAAAAATGCACAACAAATTCAATTCATTGAAGTTGTATACTTATTTCACCCTGGGAAAGTAATGATTTAAATAAATCATTAGAAGCCCCAAGTAAATGGCATTCAAGCCCATGATGAGTGTATCTGAACTTTCAACTGCAACTGTATCATAACTTTATTATATTTTTCCCCGAACTGTGGCGTCAGTAGTATTCAACTCACTGAATCATTAGACCTGAGGTTTGGTGTCTGTCTCTCACAATCTCTTAGGATTTGCTGATGATCCACCATCACTTAGTGGGGAGTAACCTCCAGCAATAACTCTCTGTGCTCCAGATGCTCTTATCCCTGCCTCTTAAACAAAGTCCTGAGCAGCCATGAGACACAGTGTGATAACTGTCATGCCCCCATGCTAACCAAACAGTTGACTTGCTGGGTGTGTTTATATTCCCACTCTCCCACCTCTTTATTGAACAGAGTTTGTTCATTTTGGTTTCCAGCAGAAAAGAAGGAAATCAATAACTGAAGTTGAAGTCAAAACTGTGGAGGAAAGGCTGCAGTAAAAGAGAATTCAAATCCATTGGCATTCACATCTTCTGAAATAAATGCAATTCCATTTAATTTTTTTAAATATTTGACTTAAATGTCCAAGTTTACTAAACAAAAGTGAAAAGTACCAAACGATTACCGAAGAGAACTCTAGATAAATCTACTGGCACTTTTTCATATTTGGTTGCACAACAATTGGCAACGATGGCCATTTCTAAATATTTCTTGTATTTGGAGGCTTCTTGCATCTGTCTTTTAGGTGTTTTTATACCTCTCCTCTGCTTCTGTTCACTCTTTAGGTTTGGAGTCTTTTTGTTAGGTCTCTCCAAAGCTTTGTAGTGTGATTCAGAAAAGGACTTATTTCTGAGTAGTTTAAAGCAGATTTTCTTAACCATTCTTTGTACCGGTGGTTGTGTATTGTGGGTCATCAATCTGCCGAGGGACCCCAGACCTTTTTATTGAAATTTCTCTTTGGTGACAAATTAAAATATCTAAACTTGATTGCCTTGGTGAATTTCCGTTTTTCTTCTTCTTCATTAGTGCCAGGAAGCAACTGTTTTTGTGTGCTTACAGATCAATTGAAATTTAATTATGAATATCATATCGTATCCCATAAATGCAACGCTCTTATTTTCGTTTTTAATTTAACAAATTCTTCAACTGGAAGATTTATTCTCAGAGTTCAGATTAATTAGTATAGCTTGTGTTGCATGTTAGGGCTTCAAAGTGAGCGTGTTTCACAAAATCCCAAAATGTTATGACAGAAATGTTGGATTATCAATTGTTATTAATGAACAAACATGCATTTAACAGGAGGAAGGCTGGGTTTTTCAGAAGCGTGAAATGGAAACTGCTTTTTGGGAGATTGCTCCTTGACAATTAGATTGCATTTCAAGACTAATTAAACATTTCCCATTGTTTTCCCAATAAGTGCATTTTAATTTCATCCGCATAGTTTAAACTGTGCTAAATTTTAAAGAATCACCAATTAACTTTTTTCTTCTCTTTTTTTTTTTCACATCTGCACTTTTCAATTACAGCCACTCAGTATGCAGACTCCTACTGGTTTTCAATTCTCCAAGGTTGATAATAACATTGGTTTTCAAAGTCTAAAATCACTCTTTGAAATAAAAAATCCAGTTATCTGAAGAAAGACAAGGACTGTCTCCATGTTCTTATTTGGCTCTTAGTGTCTTTGAGATTAATAACTTACAGGATGGATGGATGGATGGACAGACTAAGCAGTGTAGTTTGCAGTCTTTAATCTTTACACTTTTGATCATTACTGCTATTCTTATGTATGTTATTCAAGTAAAAAATTAAATGTCCCCAATTTTTTTTTCTTTTTTTGTTCTTTGTCCTCACTTTCTTTTTCAGCACATGTGGATTTAAGGTCTCATTTCAAACTCATTTGACTTTAGCAAACAGAAAAATGGCTACAACCCTCTCAAGTTTCACAAATATTGAGATATAAAATTTGGGTGGTAGTAGCTGAGTGTTATACCCAACACATATTCTGAGCATTAATGTACTGCACGAGATTTATATTTAAAGCTTTGGCATGCACGTTCGGAGTGGACAGAGCCACATAGCCATAGTCATAACTTGTTAATTTCCTGTACAAACCTGCAGCAATAAATATATATTTATGTCATTCATACCGTGCATTCTGTATATTACTGTATTACATGCTATTTAATTACTTAAACACTTCTGGTTAGATGCAGTCTGTATTTTGTTGCTTTGTATTTGTGACGTGCCATGACAAAAATAAATTTAATATACATTCCTTCAAGGGATTCTACTTTTTAATCTAAATAAAAGGACTTTTCCAACTGAGTTCTGTTATAATAAAGATATACTCCATCTAAATATGCAAAAATAAAACTCAAATCAAACAGCGGTGCTTGTTAATAGTTGTCTCCTGGAAAACACCATCTATTAACACGTACTGAATAACGTTACTCAGTCTCAACTCTTCAAAATTTAAGTTCATGTTTGTTTGTTTTTTAATCAGTTCTGATATTAATTAAGACTCCAGGCTGATTTTGTGTCTTAACTGGATAAAATGGTGCATGTTAAATTTGAAATAATTATGAACATCAGTTATTCAACATTAAAAGCGAAGGTCAATCAAGCATAGAAGGTCACATTAACATAATATGCCACCCCACATCAGATCCAGGTCTATCAATAACACAACACTGAGAGATAAAAATAGTTAGTAGTTCATGTTCTTAAATTGCGTTATAATGTGATTTCTCAACATGTTTCAGCTGTGGCTAAGTAACATTGTGGACTGGAAGCCTGAGCAGTGATTTTCACGTCTCATCAGGAAAAGTGCAAGTTACACGCCAAGACTCATAAACACTTTTTCCTCTCTTTAGGCTTTTAGTCAACACCAGCCCAAATGCAGTGGGAGACCTTTTATAGACAAGAAATCTGCATTCTTTTATTTAATCCTACGCTGACACGCTGTGCATTTACATACAGAGATACTGGCTTTTATCTGGACATCAGAAAAATGTCCACGTCTGTATAAAAATGCCAGAGACATATGTCTTAGACTGATGTTAAATCTGTTTGGTCTGGTCTCTGAAATCCATTGCAGATGCCATGCACTGAAATTAAACCAATCGACCCATGCTCTTCCACTTAAAATTGGATATACAGTGTGCAAACTAGTATTGCTGGTGCTTTTATAGATAACACACAAAAAAATCCATCTTCCTAATATAAATATATACTCAGCTTAAGGTCAAATACTTTCTTTACTACCTTTAATTTTTACTTGACTGAAGAAACTAATCTGACACTGGGCCTGAAATTGTAGATGAGTGTCTGTTAGGTTTTTTTCTTCTTCTCTTTTATAATCGAATGCAGATAATTTTTATGGGAATCTTGACACTGGTCTTTAGCTAATTTGGACCAAGAATAGGAGAGTGAACAATCTTGTTTTAGGACAGGAAACTGATGATCTGGACACAGTTTTTTAAGATTTATTTACAGCCTTAACAAAAAATTTGGCCAACTTTATATGTGTGGGTCAGTCAGTTATGATGTGCCAAGCTCCAAATGCTGAAGTATATTTGTGTAAAGAGGCATAAAGGCTCTCAGCTCCTGATGTGTGCAGCTTCACACAACTGTATTTAAATTATGAATAGCTTCTAATACATTCTATTAGTGTTTCTTTAGACCCCACAAACTCCTCTGGAACAGTTTTAGTTTTTATTTTGGAGAAATCTCCATTCAGACAAAATGCAAAAATTGCATCAAAAACACTAAAAATGCTCATGTTGCCCCCGTAGGTGGCAAAAAAGTTAAAGTTAATGACATTAAAACACTTAGTACACATGTCAAACTCTGTTCCTCAGGGGCCGATGTCCTGCATGTTTTAGATGTGTTCTTGATTTAAAACACCTGGTTTAGATGAATGACTTATGGACGTGCTTTTGGAGAACTTGATAATTTGGTGAGAAGGTAATAAAACCATTTGAATCAGGTGTGTTAGAGCAGAAAAACCTAAAACTTCCAGGACAACAGCCCCTGATGCCTGGAGTTTGTTTCCTGTAAACATTTTCCTGAAAAAACTGTAGCATTTTATTTATACATTGTCTTGTATTGTTTATCATTTCCTCTCAACCTTTACTCTTTTTAGCCTTTCTCCAGATAAACCAGGAAATAGAACTCTTTTCTTGTGGTTTCTAGCACACAAAGCAATACTGGAATTGCACGAAGAGAGCTGCTGCAACATTACTTTTCAAAATTTGTTTGGTGAATTTATAAGAGTAAATAAATTTACTGTATTCGCAAAGAACACTAAGTGGGGAGGACAGATGCAGCTTTTTAAAATGCTTTTTAAAATATGTCTTGCAGACATATTAAATGGGGTTAAAGTTAGTCAGTTGTAAATGTCAATCAGTCGATTACTTTGTTTTATTAAAATCTGAAAATCTGTCCTGTGGTTCATGAGGTAATTTGCTAACACAACAAACACAGGCAAAAATTTGATCTCCTTTTCTCTTCAGGGGTAGGCCATACGACCTCGCCTGAATTTCTTTTGTCAACTGACTTTTGCTAATTATAAAGAAATGTAGACAAAAATACAAGATTGAAAAAAACAAAAACGTTTTTATTAAACCTGAAATCCATTAGGCATGCAACACAAGGCTATCAGGCTTAGAGGAAAGCAGCACAGAAACACTAAAAAAAATTAACTGTGTTTTAATCAAATTTATTGCCACAGAGTTTTATCTAAAACTATTTTCTACTCTGTCAGATTTGCCAGTTTTATGATAATTATGTCATATTTGTCTTATAAAGAAAACCACATGAAGCTGCTGTTATTTGAAGCCCAAAGTGTTTTAAAGAGACAAACGCTCTCAGCTGCTCTCATTGATTCTTGCCAGGGCAGAAAAGTTGAACTGTGTGCTGCAATCTTTGATCAAACGGGCTTTTCATCTCCAAGTCTGGGGTTTTACCTGTTTACTTTTGTGCTTGGCTCCCAGCTTCACTTTTTGCTGTTTCTCAGAATATTTAATGTAGTTTTGTTTTTGCCAGCCACTTCAACTCCCAAAATTCTGAAAATTTAAGTTTGAGAATTAGAAACAGTTTTGACTCTGCAACACATCTCACCCTCTGGTGCACTGAAGTATAAACTGTACAGGTTGATTTGTGTAAAAATGTGACACCAGGGCATAAATATTGTTAAAGCTGAATTTTGTTTTAGTATTTTATTTGAAAAAAAAAAAAACCCTTCATTTACACACACTGAAGGACTGCAGCCATCCAATCAGTTATGATAAATGCCACTATTCAATTCTTCAATTCAATTAAATCACCTCCAATTAAACAAGAATGCACCCAAAATTGCATTTGCATTTTTGCAAAAAAAACCTGAGAAAACTGGCTGTGTCCTGACAAAATAATTTCTTTTCTTCTTTTGACAATCACAGAACTCATTTGGTAAACATATCAGACCTTAACTATATTTCTCTTCTACTTTCTGCATATTTTTTGAATTACAGCTACTTTAGCTTCATTATCACCAGCCACTATGAAAGAAGGGAAAGTGTGTGTTTGTGTGTTTGCCTGTTCGCAAAATATCTCATAAACCATTGGACGGATTTTAATCAAACGTAACCATTGGACGAACATCTGAAACTGAACTTTTGGAGTCAACTCTATTCAAGATGGTCGTCACAGCTAACCAACTTTAGCAAACACAAAAATGACTATAATTCAGTCAATATTACAGATGTTGAGCTAAAATTTGATGTGGTAGTAGCTGAGAGTCATCCACAACTCATACATAGAGCACTAACAGATTGTTTGTGACGTCTTTACAATTTTGCCATTAACTGTTGGAGTCAACCCTGTTTGTTAGCAAAATATCTCTTGAATCACTGGAGATATTTTAATAAAATGTCCAGTTAGTAGTAAATGAGTGTACATCAACAACTGCTCCAAAAGGTTAAACTTAAATTAACTGAATTTGGAACTGGAGAAATTGGCAGGCTCTGATTAAGGATTATTTTTCTCCCCCAGCGGTCAGAACTTCACTTATCATACACCTTTGGGCTTGTGGTTTTCATCAGGATCATAATAAAACATTCACCATTTAAACAGAACAAGTGTGAGGCAGAAAACTTCAAATTGACCAATCATAAACCTCTAGAGATAGAATACAGACTTTTTCTTTTCCTCTCTTAAGTCTGTCTGTTGGATTTGGGTCATGTCGCCTCCTCCTGCCCTCTGGAGGAGAACCACATACAGCCAATGAACACATAATTCCTCAGCCATTAATTATTGATTTCACCTCCTGCTCTGAGGAGGTGAGAGTCCAGGTTTCTTCATGACAGCTCACATTATTTCATCAGGACAGCTCTTGTCATTTATGCAGGCTGTGTATTTTGAACACAAGCAGTAAAATGACTGTTAACTGAATTTTAGTTAACAGAAACGTTTTACATGTTACTATTTGCAAACACAGAAATGGCTGTCAGTTTACAAATATTAAGCTAAGGTTTTGTGTGTTTGAGGCTGTGAGTCTACCTCAACATACTCTGAGCACTATCTAATCATGCAAGATCTAGTTTTATAACTTTGCCATTGATGGCTGGAGTCAACCTTGTCTGTCTGTTAGCAAAATAGCTCATAAACCTCTGAACAGATTTTAATGAAACTTTCAGAAAGTAATCACTGGATGTACATCTATAACTGATTGAATTTTGGAGTCAATTTAGGATAGCTACCACAACCAACTGACATTAGAAAACACAAAAAAGGTAGAACTCTACCACTTTTACAGATACTGAGCTTAGATTTGGTGTGGTAGTAGCTGAACATCACCCCCAAAACATATTTTGAGCACTACACACTGTTTAGTATTTTTGCTTAAAACTTTTGCATTAACTGTTGACATCAACCATGTTCATCTGTTAGAAAAATATCTCTTGAATCACAAGAAGGATTTTAATGGAACTCTAAGTGACAATTAAATGTACATCTACCACTGATTAACTTTAGAGTCAACCTGATTTCAAATGCCTGCCACAGTTAATCAACCTGAACGAATACAAAAATGGCTGAATTGCATACTGAACTAAAATTTAGTGTGGTAGTTAGTCATATCCATCATATACTTTAAGCACGAACTGAGCTTTCATGCATGGCAGCAGGTGATATGTATTCATTCAAGAAATGGTAGTTTCATTGTGAGCTTGGTGAGTCACTTGTTTCAGCTTAGAAAAAGGTTTAATTGAGTGTAGTTTTAAAAGTTTTTTTTTAAGGAAGTGATGTCAAATACTTTTAAGTGTCTAATAGTCCTAGTAAATGTTTCACAAACTTTTTGAATCTCTAATCTAAAACAAGAAGTGGAAAATTGACATTTGTACGTACACATCCTTTAGACTTCAGAAGTTTTACTTCTTTTCTGTCAAGAATAAAAAGATCAATAGTTTTTCTTTCAGCAAAGACATGAGGAAAAACTTGCAACTTCCTGTTCTTTGTTGAAAGTGAAGATGAAGTTTCACTTTTTCCAATTTGTACAACATCAAACGAGGTAATCTTAATAGAATCTTCGGTGTACATGTGCATTTGGACAAGTGTTTGTTTGAAAGAGCAGAGACAGGAAAAACCAGGGAGGAGATTTTTTTTTTTAAAGGGCTGCTTCACATCAGCTGAGCAGACACTCCTCTGTGTCCATTTGTAAAATTCTGCCAGGGGAAAATATCTGGTTTCACAGCCGAGGAGAAAGGCTGCTGTCTTGTATTTGGTTGAGACCAACAACTAGTTATCTGATTAAATGTTTTTCATTTGTAGTTGGTGAACGAAATTTGCGAGGGAGTCTCCAAATTGACACATTTTTGTTTTTTTGGGGGAGGCGGTTCTCAATTTCCACTTAAATTTTGAACGTGTCCAAAAAAACGTTTTTTCTCAAAATAGTCATTGAAGGCATCTGAAACTAGTCTTGAACCCTTCTCAGTTCAGTTTTCCATAAGTTTCCAAGAGTTTTACACCTGCACATGAGCTCTCCTTGACAGAAAAGAACAGAGACTGCAGGTCCTATGACCACAGCGGGTCCAATAAGCTCTAAAACAATCAGAACATTTTTTTAATTAAAGAGAAACTCAACATACAGCATTCCAATAATTCACTTTGTATAATAAAATTCAAAGTGGACATTTAATTGGGAAGGATTCTGATAAATTGTTTTTTCAGTTCAACTTTTAATGAACTCAGGCCCTTGGTTACACAAGGCCAATCTTCTGGAAACAATAGATTTTCAGATGCTGATTGGAAAAAAATTACACATTTACACAGGGCTGCTGTGCTTGCTGAACTTGCTGTAGTTCGCATGCCAGGCCACTAGTTGGTGCTTACACACACATGCATGCAGACACCAGTCTCTAAAACATGTAAGCAGTTCAAAATGGTGAACACACAGACTTTTGTTTGGACTTACATTGAGGTTACGTGTTGAAAAGGGAGAGTAACATTAACAGTACCTCTGCTATCCGACACGTTACCATAGTTTTTGATCTGCTTGAACATGCACAGAACAGCTAATGACTGCAGCCGTCTGTGGTGCGCATGTACGATTTCTCATGTTGGGGCTTCCTTTGAAATGCAAATGGAGGGTCAGAAAGCTCTCACTTTGAGGCCTGGGTTCAAAAAGTTTCAGTGTCAGATAATCCGGCCTTGTGTAAACAAAGAGTCGAACTGCAACATAAATGTTACAGTTCACTGAAAAACACAGCTTTGTGTAAACAGCCCCTAACAAAAAAAGCTCCACCTTCAGAGTATTCCCAAGGAAGGATGTTCATTTATCTTTAATCAGCCAGCTGAAGGGGACTTATTTATTTATTTATTTATTTTTAACCCAGGTAATAACTCGCCTGATTGTGTGTGGGAATGCCAGTTCAGTAGCAAGCCCTACAGTTTGGCTCTGGACAAATTGTGTTCAGACTACCAAACTAATGTAGATAAATGGGGTCCAGACAACCTCCAAGGGCGGTCTGAGTGAAGACATTTTCAATGCGCATTGAGGCTGTTCACACCTGTATTTAGTGCTATCCTAATGTAATCCAATCACCCAGGATGGATGTTAGTGCCAGGTGTGAATGTTGTTAAATATAAATGTGGTTACTTGTTTATTACAGAACACACATGTACCACTCTTTGGCTAGCTATGCTGTGTGACCCTTAAAATAAGTTTTATAAAATATTGGACTCTTTTGTGTTCTGACACCTCATGACGCCAACCAAATACAATATTATTCCAGCTAACATCCATTGATTTATGATTAAATCATACTGTAATAAAGTGCATCAAGGATACAACACAAGTGTTACTATGTGGCGCTCAAAAGTAGACTGCAAATTATAGCCAAGGATATCAGTGAGAAACTAAAGTTATCAATTTATTTCAACAAAGAAAACATGATCACATCCACACTGACTGCTCATCATACTGTGGAAGGAAACCAACATAAAGCTGTTCCTGATTTTCCTCAAGTTTAGTCTACCTTTAAGTGGGTGCAACAAATGATACAAAGCTACCGGCTTCAGATTTAGTTGCTAGGCTGCAGAGTCACAGATGCAGAAAGAAACCAGCAACAGAGACTGAGCCTTTAAACCCTGTTATTTTCCCAAGTCCACACACTGACACCTTCAGATCTTAAAAACATCTTCTCTGCTGCATGTTTGTCTGGACAATTAGCTTACATCTTTATTCAATGAGCATACTAGGAGTAAGAGCTTATTTTTAGGCAGACACAAACAAGAATTATACCAGTCATCTTGCATGAAGTCAGGAAAAGGAGGTAGTCATCAGACAATTCTTCACAATTAAGAGTAGAGACTGAGATATTTTCCTGGAGACTTTTTGAATCTGTCCATTCCATTGATAAATCTGTCACTGACATATAAAGTAGCAGTTCCTTGTTTCACAAAATTTGGTCCAGTAAATTGAAACTATTGGCTAATCTGTTCAAATGGTGAGACAGTTTTGCGGCAGAAGGATGTAACTTTTTTAACCAGGTGTTATTTGGCAGTTTCGAGCGAGGGTGCTTAACCGCAAATAGAGTAACTATACTGAGCAATTCTTACTCCATGCTGCTCCATTCCTAAAATCATGGACTAAGAAGTGTGTTGGCATGGAAAATTGAACCCCCTACCCACAGAAAGTGGTTACTGCAGAGGCAAGGCCAGGCAGAAAGCTAAAATAGACTGTAATGAGATGCCAGTTCTGCCTGACATCAGGCAAGTAATCAAAAACAGAATTGTGGCAACTCTCCCAGAATCATTTTCATGCCAAAGAAACATACCTTGAAAATTTTAGGAATTGGTGCTGTAAAAATGGCAAAGCTTATATAATTTTTCTTTTTACATTTTGTTTACTGTTATTTCCTTGAAAACTATTCATACATTTGTTTTAGGAGCTTTTATTTAACTGTCAAGTCTCATAAATGTGCACATTCTTTTATTGTGAGCTTTGTGACCTCTGTAATCAACAAACAGGTCTCCAGGGTGTCAGCGGGAAGGAGCCACACTGCTCCCCACATACCATCCCAACACTTCAGCCGCCTACTTCACGTCAGCACAACAGCTCTGTCAGAATCGGGCAAAACACAAAGAGAGGCTTAATGTTTGTGTCGTGCAAAGTGTGAACACAATGCCAATTTCCTATTTTAATGCCTAATGCCTGAATATAGTCCAGTATTTATAACCGGGGAGACAAGAAAATGAGCTAAGCTGCAACCTGTGGCATTAGATTGATAATTGGGGTGCAGAAATAAATGCTGCAGTGTTTTAAATGCTCCACATGAGCCCGTCTGTGGAGAAACCCAGTGGATTTTTTTTTTTTACATGAAGCAGAAATTTTAAGCCTGTCACTAACTGACTGATTATTTTTTAAAATAGTAAAACCAAGAAATTGAAAATTACAAAGTTACAAAGAAATCAACAAATACAACTGATTAACTTTTGGAGTCAACTTGATTCAAGATGGCTGCCACACCAAAGCAATTTAAATCAAAATATGTCATGAGCCACTGGAGAACATTTAAGCAAATTCTCAAAGTAATAACTAGATGTATATGTACAACTGATTAACTTTTGGAGCCAACCCAGTTCAAGATGGTCACAACAATTAGTCAACAATAGCTAACACAAAAGTGGCTAAAGCTTTGGAAGTTTTACAAACATTGAGCTAATTTTGGTATTGTCAAAGCTGAGAGTCATCCACATGATGTACTCTGAGTGCTAACACATCTCATGAAATCTCACAGTATTGCATGAATAAGGTGAATAAGGTCATTTATGACTTTTGACCCAAACCACTAAAAATGAAAAGTGGCCGTGGATATGTATTCCTTTCAGGAATACTAGACCTCTAAAATATATATAGGTTTTACTTTACAGTTTTTCCCACATTTAAGTCTGGTTTTGTTCACAAAAAAGAGGTGTAAACTAACTGCAAAATCTAGCATACCAAATTAAATCAAATGAATTGTCTCTCATTGAATAATTTTATTCAGATTCAAATGCTTGAACATTTTTCTTTGAATGTGAAATGAAGGCAAACTTACCTCACATTGTCAATACTTCTGATTCTAAATAAAAATGCATTTCATTTCACAAAATTAATCATTGAAAAAGATTTAAAAGCCAAAGGTCCCAAGTTGTTGTAGGTGTTCTAAAATGACTGATTGATGACACTATAGCTCTAAAAAACAAATTTGGCAGAGTTTCCATGGAGATTTTAGGAGAATTTACTTTAAAATTAATGAACAGATTTTGAAGAAATTTTAGGAAATGTTGGGGTTGTCACAAAAAGCGATTCATTTTTTGGTTCTGATTTATATTATGATCAGTGGTGAAAAGAAACAAAGATAAATTGAAATGTTTTTTTCTAGTTTTTTTGGCTCAGCAAACAGCATGTGGACTAATTTTTAGAGCATATTCTAATCTCTACTGATAATGATTTCCAATAATACTCTTAGCTGAGTGGCTCCTCATGAGATAGTCATTGGTTGCCTAGGCCAACAGGGAGACCCATTCTGTTAAGTGAACATGAAAAAACTCAAGTTTTCTCTTTAGACACTTTTTCTCTTCTGAACACCATAAACCCTCTCTCCTCGTGTCTGTATCCATTAACACGTCATTACTTCTCTATGGACAGTGACCTTTAAAGCAGCGCTCACAGGTGGTGAAATACTGCTTCAGAGTCTCCAGGCAAACATCAAAATTCACTTTAAAAGTGCAAAGATATGACCTGAACCTTTTTGTTCCTCTTAGGGACTGTAAAATCTGCCCTTTTAGCTTCTATCTCTGTGGTCACCAGGACTGATCTCTTGTACCTGCTAAAATCTGTTGAGTTTTTTTTTCTCTGGTCTTTTTAACTTTTAAGTTAAAAGCAGAATAGTTTAGAGGTAAACAGACAAGCGAATCAGTAAACTGGCTCATAAAAATGTAATCACCCAGCAGTCTTGTTATAAGTTGACTTTGTTTAACTTTTTGTTGTTGTTTTGTTTGCGCCCTTCCTTCTCAAGCTAACTTTTCACCACTTTTTCTTTGGTTTGAGTTATTTGCATGTCTTACATGCTTTAAGCTTTTGCAGAAAACTGCTAACAAGCCCATTATAATTGGCTGATTATCTACAATTCTTCTCTCTGCAGGGGCTGAGAGCTTTACAGATGGATACCTACGTGCTACTCTAAACAAGCCCAAATGATGTAATCTTATTTCAATTTAAGATGGCTACCACCGCCTAAGCTTAGGAAACACAAAAATGGCTACAACACAGTCAGTTTTACAGATATTGTTAAAATTTGATGTTGTAGTAGGTAAGAGTATTCACAAACTCTCACAATTGAGTCCTACACATTGTGTAACAACTTTGCTTAAACTTTGGTATTACTGTTGAAGTCAATCCTGTCTGTTAGCAAAATATTGTGACAGAGAAAGGAGCAGGATGACAGCAAGAGCATACATTTTTGAAAAATTAAAGTTTATTGCAGTCTGTAACTTCTGATAAAATAACATGTTTTTTTTGTTGTTTTTTTTTAAAAGCAATAAAAGCTAGTATATTCCAGAACACACATCAGCATTTAAAGAACCTTTTGGAAATTCTTTCACATTTTAGATGGAAAGTTTGAGAGAATCTGTGCAGCAAAACAAGCAGGCCATTTTTCTTGCCCACCATCATAAAGTTTAACATTCTGCTGTGTTCTTCACAATCTCTCAGCTGTCACCTAAACTCTCATTTCTGTTGATAAAACCATTGGTGTGTAACACCTGGAGCTCTTACCTGTCTGATTTTGGGAGATGGATTACTCTATACCTCTTAGATGTTGCTGAGACTTGTTTTAGTTGCTCATTGATCTTCCGGGATCCTTTTCCATCTTCGTGGAGCTTCATTTCATTTCTTTTTTTTTTTTTTTTTTTTAGTCCTATGAAGTATTAACATCTACCCTGAAATTAGGGAGCATCTAAATCTGGGGTCATCAGAAAACATTGTTCAAACTTTTTCAAATCAGACAGCATGGGGGCCAGTCAACCAAGTTTTTGGAAATTATGACTGGTCTGTTTTATTTATTAAATTTATGCTGCCATAAATAAATGGTATTTGTCATGCTGTTTTATTAGACAAAGGTGTAAAACAATGTTTCACT
>JAOXNZ010000038.1:22637629-22647745 GCA_028566095.1 Kryptolebias brasiliensis
TCAACATAGTTGTAAAGTATCTAAATAGTCCTTTTTACTAATAAAATTGATTCATTTTCAACATCCAATCAAGAAATGAACAGCAGCATGGGCAGAAAGCCATTGATTTTATTGAATATAACTGGTAAACATCTTTAAAAAGAACCATCCAAACACATATTTATGTCTCTTAAATGAAAGTGCACTCTTTTACCAAAACAACAAAAATGTACTATATGTACTTTTCAGACCTTTAGGTTTGATTCAAAAGATATTATTCTGTCTCCAAGCTTTAAAAGAAATGTTTATTTCCCGTGCCCTTGCTCTTAATTGAAAACAACAACAATTTAAAATATTTGTTCTGGGTTTTTCTTTTTCTTTTCTTTTTTTCTTTTCTGACAGCTTGTGTAAAACACCGTTTTTCACAGCTGCTTTTGTGACTGATATGTTCGAACACTTGATGCTACCAGAAAACCCTCTATTTGATTAATAATTCAGAATAACTAAACTGGACAAATATAATTTGCGTAAAGAAATAAACTGTATTTTTAATAACAGTTAACAGTTAAACTTTCCTAATAATTTCCTCCACTGTGGTAACATAGAAAAGGATCTGAGTGTTCTATGTGGCTTTCTTTTCCCATTCTGACTTGATTTTTTTTAAGAATTTACTCGTTAAAGAGTTGATCTTTTTGAAGAGGGATTCTGTGGGAAGGTTGAATAATATCTCACCTGCTGTAGATAGCTCTTTGTGTAGCTTCAGTATTATGTTTATATAAAAACAACTTAAAAGTAAACGCAAATGCCCACTGCCAAGGGGGAAAGGGCATTTATGTTAAGAAAATATCCCATAAAGACTCTCAGAAAGTAATTAGTTATGTTCATCTCCAACTGATTATAGTTTAAAGTCAACCCCAGTCAAAGCCCACCACAGCTAACTGATATTAGCAAGCACAAAAATGGCAGTTACTTATGCAATTTTACAGATACGGAGCTAATTTTGGTGGTGTTAGAACTCAATTTTAATAAAGAACTTAAGAATTAACAAGATAGTTTAATTTCAGTTTAAAGAAATACAATTTTATTTGATTAGATAATAGCGAGTCTGAGCAGAGGCAAGACCAAAGTGAATTCTTTTTATAGTAGAACAAAGATTCCATAGAAGTACATGTAAATGCTTTTTTTATAAATCCTTATAGCACCTTCAATTTGGCACTGCACACTTATTCCAACGGAAATATTAGAACATTCATGCCAGAAAATGCTGCAGCTAGCTGCTGTTGCCACTGTTTGCACTTACAAATAAATATTAAATGTTATGTAATCAAGTGTTTGATGCTGAGATGATGACACTGTAAAGGTTTAATAACTAGTGTTTGTATAAACCACTGCCATTTGTACAATGAGTTAGTTTAAAACAACAGCCATCCACTTTGGTCGTAGGACTTTGGACTAGCTGCTAACTCATCAATCCGGTCAGAATTAAACTCTCCAAACGTAGGTTGTTCAAAGAGCTATCTAAAACAGGTAAGCTATTAATTGTTCCTAATGTTTCCACAGAACCCCACTTCAGAGGATCTGAATTATCCCTTTTAAGATGTCATCATCTTGATGTAGCAACAAAAGCCAATTAGCAAAATTTCAAAACATTTGTGCATTCATAGTGCGTGGTTTATTTCTGCTTTCTTTACGTTTTTTCAAAGATCTATTTTCTTGCCGGATCATGGTTTATTTTCTGTACGTACTGTGTTCTTTATGCACTTTAAAATATTTATGCAGACAAGTCTCAGGGCAGGGTAAAAGGGCATGAAAAATAAGTGTAAATAAACTTGTATGTAGGCGAATGTATAGAATGTTCTGCAGGATGCATGCACACATTTTTTTAGCCAGAAATGCATCTGATAAAATTACTCTGATTTGAATAACTGAAATCAATTAATATTGCTCAAAGTTCTGCTAAACATCAATCTAATCTGACATTCTTTTTGTAGCATCCCACATGCAAACATTTAGTCTAAGTATTTTAAATTCCAGTTTTGATCACTGGATTCTTTCAATTTCATAAGCATCACTCAGCTCATTTTAAATTGCAACTTTTTTTTTCCAGTTTTATTTTTTGGGGGGGTTATTTGTCATACTGCCATCTGCTGTGACGCAATCAAATCCATGTTTTTCTGTCTGTCCGTGTAGTCAAGAAACCTGCATTTTAAACTAAATTTGCATAAATCGACAGCAGTCACGATTCTGCCATCTGTGACACTGTTTGTGATCAGAAAAAATGCAACAGATTGTGAACTTCAACACACAACAACTACAATATTTCAATTTGAGCTGAAGTCTCAGGCATTTTGAAAAAAAAAGACCTGCAAAAAATTGACTATTACCACCATTACTGATGAGAAAATGTGATTATTGATCATTTTTCATCAGTTTTTGTCATCTCAGTTTAAAATCACAAATTAGTTTGCTTGAGTAGTGTAATGTTTTCTAGATGATCAAATACAATTTGTTTGGTTTGGAATCTTTGGTTGTTTCAAAATAATTTAAATGCTCCTTTTGTGTTAATATCAAGATGAGCAATATTAACTATTATAATTAAAGACCATTATTGATGGATTGCTTATCGCTCGCCACCTTTCATGCCTGAGTTTTAAACTGAGGTCATCTAATAATAGTCATCTTTGTGTTGGCCAAGGTCGATTAGCTGTGGTGGCCATCTTGAATTGGATTTACTCCAAATGTTAATGAGTTGTAGCTGTACAGTCAATTATTATTTTTTGAGAGTTTCACTCAATTCTATTCTGTAAGTTATCTTGTTTTGCTAACAGTGTTGACTGTTTATGCCAAAGTTTTTTAAACAAAAATATTTCACGTTGTGCTTAAAATATATGTTAGGGATGAGTTTCAGCTAGTACCTAACCAGATTTCAGTTTAAAATCTGTCAATTGGTTGAATTATAGCCATTTTCAGTGTTTGATTAGGTCACTTGGCTATGGCAGCCATCTTGAATGGGGTGAACTTTGAAGGTTAATCAGTTGTAGATGTTCAATCATCTATTTCTTTTTGAGAGTTTTATCAAAATCTGTTCTGTGGTTCATGAGAGGTTTTGCTAAAGCTACACACTTTCACACAGACACACAGGAAAAAAAACATACTTTTTTATTTTTTTTATCAAAAACCAGATGCTCAAGCTGGGCCTCATCTGTAGCTGTAAAACTTTCCCACTGAAAGCCAGCTCTGCATGCAGATTTTGTTGACTTGTACACTTTGTGACATATTCTGTTTCTCCGATCAGTACATTCATATTGTAAGCCCACCTTTCTCAGCTGTGTTGCAAAAATAGCAGGTAAACACCATTATCAGTGCTGAGTATGGTGGCAGTTTTTTTTCTTTTTTCCTGTACGAGCCCCTTGTGTCTCCTGCAGCACCGCGTGAGCACATCACTATTCAGTGAACGTGTCAAACCAGTTCTTGCACTGAATGTTTTTGACACTTTATTTGTAAATGACAACTAAATATGCAGGCAGGATCCGAACTTTGTCAGCCTAAAAAACTATTGTTACAGGTTCAAAGTACATTCTGAAATGTGTAAGATTCCAATAAAGTCTGCTCAACTCTTTTGAGAATCTCATGTCAGAGCATCAGTGTAAGTGTCAGACATTTAAGTCTGTTAATAAGGCATTTATCTCTGGATTTTAAAGCACAAAACCAGCTATTTTAAGCACAAATGTAGTCAGTCCTCTTAATGCCCTTTAAAAGGCAGGCAATTGTTTGCCTATGTCTGACTGTTGGTAAAATATCTCATGAACCACTGGATGAAGTTTAATGAAACTCTCTGAAAGGAATCATTAGATGTACATCTACAGCTCATTAACTTTTGGAGTCAGTCCAGTTGAAGATATCTGCTACAGCTAATCAACCTTAACAAAACACAGAAATGGTTATAACTCAGTCTGTTTTACAAATATTGTGCTAAAATCTGGTGTGCTGGTAGCTCATACTCATTCCTATTGCATACAATAACAAGTACTGATAGATCACACAACATTTTTGTTGAAAACTTGCGCATGCAAGAAGGTGGGCGATATGTATTCATTCAAGGAAAGCTGGTTGTACTATACACAGCAAACAAAATCAGCCTAATTTCTGTTGCCTTTAAGAGCAGCCACATACTCGCATAATAAACCAGTTTTTTACCTTTTGATTCTTTGTTGTTTTCTCTCCCACATGCTCTCTGAATGACTGAATTGAGGTGGATATTTAGATGTTCTGCAGAGCTGTTCTCAGCTGTTTTTGTTCCCATTATCGGTGCGAGTACAACCACTTCGCCCTCATCTTATACGCACATCAACTCATAGCTTATATGTCAGCCTGATAAGTTCAAGTGTTTCATCTCATTAATAGGCAATGATAATGTGTCAGTGGAGTCCAACCTTTCATCTGCTGTCTAATAATAGGCTGTGCAACGAGGTAGAACGAAACTCTGGAGGTAAAAGTGACAGAGTTCACTAATAACAATCTGTTCTGATTCCATTTAATGAGCCAGAGATCAAACTGTCTGTCTAAATATCCACACTGTTGACTTCATTGGCTGAGAAGATGCTGTTACACAATGCAGGAGCTGACATGATGGAAATTTATCAGTTGGTTTTTTTTATGACCCACCAACAAAAAGGCAAAGGCTAACGATAATGATTTTTCCAGTGTTTGTGTGTGTTAGCATGTGTTAATTCGTCTCTGTTAGCAAAATATCTCATAACCCACTGGATGGAATTTATTGAAACATTCATCAAGTAATCATTAAATGGACATCTACAACTGATAAACTTTTGGAATAAATCAAATTCAATATAACCCATATAATAGCTAATCCACATTAGCTTAGCTAAAAATCAGTGTAACTCAGTCGTACAGATATCAAGCTAAAATTTGATGTGGTTGTAGAGTCATTCACAAAACATACTCTAAGCATGACAGCTCGCAAAATTGCTTAAGATTGCACATAACGTTATTTTCAAGATTTGACCAAATGTCTGCAACTTTGTCATATTCATGAGAAGAACCTTGATTCCTGAATGTGGATCAAATCCAGTGGAAAGGTCAAGGTTTGGAGTCTTATCTCAAACACCTGGGTGGCTTGTTTTCCCCAAAAACAAATCATGAACTTTCCTCCTTGGAGTGCTTGAAGATGACGTGAGGCAATCTGTCCTGAAATGGAAGATCATGTAAAAGTTTAATTTTTAACTGGATAATGAGCTGCAGCTGAACTATAAATTCATCAAGGAATAAGCTCAAAGAGAAGAAATTGAGAATAATAAAAACGACTTAGTTAAATGCCCAGATTTAAGTCTCATATGTAATAAAGAGACTGAAATTAGGCAGTACACCAAAAAACATCCTAATTAAATATTCTGGATGAACAGAATTTTGAATGAATGAGTCAAAGTTTAGCAAGCTGGTGTCAAGAATCTGAGAACCATTATGCTAAACTTCTACACAAGTTATTGATAAATATTGAGAAAATGAAATTCAGTCCAGTTGATCTCAACAAAAACTGCTTGTTGACTGACGCCTCTCATGGCAAACTTATCAAACTAAAATCATCTTATGAGAAATTACAATGGCGATACCTTGTGAAAGACATTCTGCGTGATCCTATCTGATATTGTGAGATCTCATGTGATCTGTCAGATCTTGAAGTATGCGTTGAGGATGACTTTCAGCTACTACCACACCAAATTTAGCTCTATCTGTAAAACTGGCTGAGTTGTAGCCTTTTTTGTGATTTCTAAGGTTGCTTACCTGTGAAAACCACCTTAAATGGCATTAACTCCAAAGGTTATTCAGTTGTAGATGATCATTTTCTGATGATGCACTCACACAGACCTGGGTAAAACCATTATTGCCTTCATCTTCAGTGATAAATAAGAAATTAGGTCATTCAACACTTTGTGTGCTTTCAGTTTCTCAACCACTGTTATCTGAACCAGACTTCTGAAGACTGATATTTTGCGCATTGATTTTGTGATAAACTTTTGATATATTATTCAGCCCTGGAAGAAATATAATATACTTACAAAAGTTTTTATTGATACAGAAGACAACAAGCTAACATATTTGGCTGTAAACAAGTGAGATGCTTTAGAAGTGAAGTGAAAACAACAGCTGCACAGAAGCTTATAAAACTTTTATTTAAACATTTATTGAGTCAGGTTGTTTTGTGCACATGGACTGAAAAATAATTGCATATCAGAATTCTGTTTATAGTATTTTTTGAAGTTGTCACAAAAGGAGTTATTTTCTGTCACATTTGTCAGTGAAATGTCCATCAGGAGATTGACTTTGAAGATAAATTTCTACTAAAAGCTATATGTGGTTTTTGTCTGGTTTTCCTTTTTAAGAAAGTATATATAACAAAAGATGCACTACAGATGATAAAGGTATATTGATTTTTGCTTTTTTTGTTTTTGTCACAAAACAGTAATTGACTACATCTGTTTTTTGGGGGTTATTATGTGCAGTTGGGATGCTCAGGTGATTTTGCTATAGGCACCTTTATAAAGCTTCAGATGTTCATTAACTTGAAATGAAAAAACTCATCATTCAGAAAGGCAAAACAAAAAGTATTTTAAAAAAAAAGAAAACCATAAGTATTTTGTTTGTGTAAATTGTTGCAACAGATCTGTCCTTATTTCCATAACTACAGTGTTTCAGTACAAACTGTGGTCAAAGTAAAAATGGTGCCTTGGCCTTTCATTGTCATACCTCAGCAATTAAACCTCAAGGTTTTTCTGTTTTCATCTGCATAGTTTCTTTTCAAGACATTAATGAGACCAGAGGGCAAAGAGAGAACAAAACAGAAAGAACTGGAGCAGGGGAGGTACAGAAAATGTGACAGACGGTGCAGGATACCTGAAAATGTTTCGGCAATGTTAAGACAATTTCAAAAATATTTTCAGACTGTTGGTTTTCTACTGCCTGCACATGAACAAAGCACTAATAATAGGAACAAAAATCTAATTCTAATCTTTTTTATTGTCCTTTACAGAAAACAGTCTTTAAATTTTGCAAAGAAAGAGATTGTTAGATGTGTGCAATGAAGTATTGTTCAACTTAAGAATAACTCTAGATTTTAAATGTAGAATTAACTGATAAGGTTGGATTTTGATAGATTCAGGTTGTTGCTACTTTGTTGAATTTTGTTTGAGATTTTTACTTTTTTATGAAAATAATGAATAGAAATATTTAGGTTTATTGTTGTTTCACTCGTTTCATTATCCAAGTAAGACCATGGTGCAATTTGTTTTGTTAAATTTCTTTAGTTTGAACTTAAATGTAGTGTAGTAGTTGACGGCTTGCAACCAAAGGGAAGATTTTTCCGATCAGGGGCAACTGGCAGCAGGTAGAGCAGCAATGTAGGTCCATAACATCTAAAAAATGATTAGTTTTTGTAAACTTTTTTTAACCTAACAACCAATGCAGGGGACAGATTCTTACCCAGACAAAGACATCAGGTCTAAAAGTACAAGGAATTTTACCATCTGAGGGAAGACCCCAAATGAGTTGAACATTTTATCACCCATTTAACACCCGTTTAGCTTTTTTCAACAACGTAAGAAGAGATTTGATGTTAGATTTACTCACTTAAAGTGATAGTTCAGATCTTTTGAAGTTGATTTCTATAGAAGGATTTTAAATAACCAATATCTTACCTGCTGTAGACAGCTTTTTGAATAACCTCAGTTTAGAGAAACCGTTTATTTCTCTCAGGATTGTCAAGCTAACAGCTAGTCTGAGTTTGATGTTCAGGCTGTCTTAAAACAACACCAGTCTCAAAACTTTCACAACAGTTCACTCAAAAGCTATTTTATACACTTCTCTCAATTTACAATACATGGCAAAAATATTTAATTATTTCTCCTGTAAGTGTCCCAGGCTAAACCAAAGTGCTACAGCTAGCTGCTGCTTCCACCTTGCCCCTTGCAAACAACTGTAGAATTTTATGTAAAAAATCATGTAATGTGAAATTGACAGCAATGCAAACGTTTATGAAACCGCATTTCCATGAATTGCTATAATTTTTTTAGAGTTTAAAGTTGTTTTAGGATTGCAAAAATCTGCTTTGGTGTTAGCCCTGCTAGCTGTTAGCCCATCAGTCCAGTCAGATCTAAACTTTTTCCCCAAACTGAGGTCATTCAAAGAGTTATCTGCAAGATATTAATTGTCCAAACTTAAATTATTTCAAAACAGAATGAAAGTTTTCCATTAAACTGATAGTTCAGATATTTTGAGATCAATAAACAATATTTGTTCTTCTTTCTTTGCTTTGTCTCTTTATCTTCTGCTTTTGAATTATTTGTCTGATAATAAGTGATGACCCCCCCCATTTCTCCACTACAGACGATCCAACAGTCATCATGTGATCATCTCTCCTTGCAGAAGGCAGCTGGTAAGTGTTACTGAGCACTGAACTCACCATTTCAATTTAATTCACACTGCAGCTTAAACAGCACAATGGCACTTTCCTGCTGGGGGGAGGGCTTGTAGGTGGATGATTGTATGTGGGCGTGTGCGCGCTTACATGCATTAACGTGGCTGCATTTGTGAGGATTGAGGACACATCTCCTCAGTCCAAATCCATTTGCTCACCCTCTCTACACTCACATACACACCCACACACACCCCACACACACAGAAATCCAGAGTCTATAGGCGGAAGCGACTGACAGGTAGCGTGTCGGTGCCACATCATTTCTGCTTTGGCCGCACGCTGCTGTTTCTGCATCAGCCAAACGCTACACAATGCAGCCATGGAAACTCTGTCAAAACCAAATTTTCTCTGGCAGCTAAGAAAACACTACCTGGGGGGGAAAACACAAAACATTGTTCTTTTCTTTTTTTCTTTTGGCCTGACAGTTTTTTCCAGTAGTGTGTGTAGGTTATGTCGAAGCACCATGGTAACAGCAAAAGAGACACGCTAATGGCTGAGGTAAAGGTCCCTTATGTGGCCATGAATGAAAGCCTCAAACCAACCACTGGCATAGACGAGTCAAAAGGAGTGCATATATGAACACAGAAGCAAGATAAAATGTCTGACTCATATGCACTCGAGCTATTGTTTGAATAATGGCTCAAGCACAAACGTTTTTTGGTTAAACTGTTGCTGCTGAGCTGCTCTCAGCACTGCACCCATGAACATCCTAATGAATGCCGCTGTCTGTTCTCTGGAGAAAGCACCCACTGTTCTTCAGCATCTCAGAGGATGAAGAAAGGTGCTGCGGCTGGCGCTTTGATACCCGCTGTCGCATATACAGCTCCACAAAGCTATCTCTAAGGGATTAATCCACTTTGAAAACCAATTAATTATAGGCGCAAGTTTAAATTGAGGCAAGCAAATAGCCAAGAGGTAAACAAGACACTCTTTCTGGATCATACTGTGCACTATGCCTTTTGCTTGATTTGAATGATGTGTTTTCAGGAAAGGACTAATGTAGCACTACAGGCTACAAGATGGCAAACAGAGAGAGGAAAATGCACCCAGTGAGGTGAAAGCTGCTTGAAAAATGTCAGGAAGTGTATTGGAGATCAGAGAGCGCAAGATAAAGTGTTCTATTAAAACCATTTTGTCTAAGATACGCAGCCCAAAGTAAGTAATCTTATAGTTTTTGTTGATCACTTAAAGTATGACGTAGTTGGCGATTAGTGAGCAGATTGATTCTGCAGTTGTGCAAAAGCAAGACTATTAAGCTGAACGAGGAGCTCAAGCTGGAGATCTTAATTAACTTATTCGTCTGTGTGCCAGCCCTCAGTTATAGCCACACATGTTAACTGGCTAAGTGAAGCCACTGCTGCAGAAGGAAACTGCAGCTCTGAGTCGAGTTCTTGATGCTGAATGCAACAGAAACAAACTTGGAGGCTCCCCCCTTTGTGGTATAGATGCCATCTTTTTATGATTTACCTGTGAGTCTCCCACAGGCGCTGATACAAGGACTGAATTAGGACACTTTTTTTTTTAATCACAGATTCTTTTTAAATTAGCAGTATATGGCTAAAATTCCCATGTGTTAGAGGGAAAGAAGGCAAAGAGTGGCCTTTAAGGAGGAACAGGCCTATCATTAATCTGTAGATCAGCTAATA
>JAOXNZ010000038.1:22655669-22668425 GCA_028566095.1 Kryptolebias brasiliensis
ATTACCCATCTACAGAGCCCAGCAAATGTTGTATGTAGAAATAAAAATAGAAGTCACATTTCCATTCTCATTATGTTTACAGTCTGATAAACCATGTGCACAAATTTGTAACAGACTTTATTTATTTTGAAAACGAGTAATGGAGCAGTTTTGGATTCAGTCAAGTTGGAGAATTGAACGAATTATCACTCCCAAGATCATTAATGTCTAAAATAAACCTGGTAAATCACAAATTCTGCTTCCCTTCAACAGCAGAAAAATAGATAAAGTGCTCTAATCTAGTTTTAATCAAAGCATGTCGAGCTTTAAGCTGGAAAAACATTGACGTTTATAGAGGAACCATCTACAACAGTGGTTCAATTTAAATTCAGCAAGTTTGGCTGAAAGAAATTATTTTTTAAATATTGCTGTGAGTTGTTGTAGCAGTCAGTGTCAGACTTTTTATCCCTGCTTTGTCATTCTCTCCCATCTCATCCTCTGGTATTACAGCAAACAGTGAAGCATCTGTACTGGATTTATCAAATACTTGAAACTGTCTTCTTCATTTATTGGAACACAGAGTAGCCTCCTAAATGAGCGTAGCTTATGCTTCTTTGCAAAGTGTCTCAATGTTGACGCAGCACTCCAGTTTGTCTCCATGGTGATTGTTTTGTCCACAACCATGATGTTAAGAAAGATGTTCTGTCAAACAGCAGAAGGACACAGAATCAAAATGAGCAATGTTGTTATAGCTCAGTGAGAAAACCCTGAATGACTCCTATTAACCTTCTGAACCTAAAACTCTCTTTCAGTCTCAATATTTCTAGTCTAATTGCACAGTCCGTGTATGGTTCAGCGAAAAATCCCATATTATATGTATTTTTAGGCCATCTTAAGCTCCACAGAAATGGCTTAATTTGGCCTGTCAGTGATATTATTCATCCTCTTAGTCTTTGTTGGATATAAACACAAATAGTCACCAAAGTTTGTACAGAGCAACATGCAAAACGTACAAGTTCTTTCAACTATCAGTATCTAAACATATTCCTAAACTTAGTGTAGGCATTTTTAGCCCTTTTGGACATGAATGTGCTGTGAAAAATGATCAAAATATTTTAAAAACCAATTTGTTATTGAACAAAGCATATACCAAGCTTTTTGCCTCCTTGTTTGGCACTAATTTATATTGTGTGATTGGTACTGAACAAAACTGCAAAATTAGTGAATGTTAAATGTTCAATGATTTGTTTATTTTGTTAGCAACAATACCCACTCTCTGACAATTTCATCTTTTGTCACATATGTTGCTGTATTTAAAAAAAAAATTGTGTCAAAGCATAAAGAAATAAACCCTATGTTGTAAAAAGTTAAGTCTTTTCATGAATATGATGGATGTTATTTGTGATTTATTGCAGAATCTTGTCTCAGTTCTTCCATGAGTCTCTGGTAATGTCTGAATGTCAGTCTTCAACTGCAATTTAAAGCACAATTTTGAAGTGCAGCAAAAGTGAAAATTCTTTAAATCTAAATTTAAACCTTTAGAACTTGTAAGCAATTGGCAGGGTGGTGGAATTGGTGGAAATGGACAGGAAGTCAGTGGAGAGAAACAAGTTTTATAGAAACGATCACAAGAAAAAGAAAATACAACCACAACAAAGGCATTAATGCTGAAGGTGAAAAACCCGTAAAGTAATGAACATTTGCCACACTTACTACTTACTAAAGTAATTTCAGTTACAATTAAGAACTACAAGGGTGCAATTCAGCTGTTGGTGAAAATTTGGTAACTTCCCCACAAATATATTACAAAATAAATAGTGGAAGGAGTTGCACTTAATCTGTGAAGTGAAGTGCAAGGTCCATTGACTGTGTTTTAGGTTAACATCTTTTTCGCAGTAGTGAACTTCCAGCCTTGATAACATCCCATATTGTTTCACACAGGCATAATCTTTGTCTCACAGTTAGTTGGCTGGAATCAGATCCAACACATTAAGATTGGACCTGATCAACCGATATGGAGTCTGTATTAGGAGAATGGAAAGACAAATCTGATGCTTTTATAACCAGCTTTATATCAAACCTTATATTTTCAAGTAAAATGAATGAAAGAAAAGGTTGTTTTTCAAAAGCTGAATCACTTTTTAGCACCACTTAACAACTGCTATGAAAATCCTTTAAAAATAAAAGATTGAAAGTGCTTGTTAAGTAAGAAGTGACGTCCATTTTAAACATAGACGTCAGCTCTTAACAATTCCTTTAGTTATGTCCAAGACGTCTCATCCTTTTGGGCCAGAAAGTGTGACAACTTTTCAAATTGCTTGTTTGTACAATATTTGTTCAAACTCCTATACCATATTTTTAAAAAATCATCCAGATCATTTTGTTTTACTTCAAGCTTGAGGTCTGGGAGCTTGAAGCTTCTGTGCAGTATCTTAGCTGTTCCTAGATGGAGATTTCTGTCCAGAAGAGTTCCTTCTGAACGGAGATCTGCTGGGATTTGCTGGAACCACGCTTCCAGTTTGGGGGTGCTCCAAATTTGGCCTGGACTCAAATACTGGTGCACTGGTATTATCACAGGATTTTGTTAGAAAATATTAGTTCAGTGTTCAAACCTAAATGCAACACTATTGGAGTATATATACATACATCTTTTTTATTTTAAACAATGATTTTTTTTGTCTTAGTTGCTGCTCCAAATCACAACCAAAAATCTACCAAACTGAGAGCTGAAAATAACATAATTACGGTGTCTTTGAAAGTCTCCCTGTCTTTGCACACCACCTGTGTGTGTAGTCACATACAGCAGATAAATCTAATCAATAACTATGGATGGCTTAAAACCACCCCCCTCCCCCCACACTTTCATGTGTTGCACTGTAGTTTAGAAAATTAGACTCAGCTAATGAGTGGATGTAGAGACCAATATTTTCAGAAATTATTGAAGCAGTTCATAACTAATAATAGCTTTTACATACAATTTTTTCAAAGAAACACACAAAGATGTGCTTAAAGACTAATACTCAGACAGAAAGAGCACCTCATCTATTTTTACAGCTTGTCTGCTTACTTCAAAATCCTGAGAGTGATCCTAATGGCTTGTCGCAAAGACCTTAGGAAGTACATCAATCTGTATTCACATTACTCCCTGTCGGTCTTGACCAAGAAAAGCATCTCATTAATCTTTTTTTTCTTTCTTTTTTTTTTTTTTAAACCAGTGATATCACTTTTACACATCAGGATGGAAATGGTTTAGTTTAAATTTCATAGCGTTTTTCTCTTTCCTCCTCAATCATCTCTTCCTTTTCAATCACTCAAAGAGTTCAGTCAGTAGATTTCTTTGGTCTGGGCTGTCTGCCAACATCAGTGTGATCAAGTGCTGCAAAATGTACCGGAAGGCTGAGAGCGGCCAGGAATACTCAGTTCAATTGTTCAAGAAAGTAACGGAACATTTCTACGGTTTATCTACTGTTGCTGCTGCCTTATTGGAAACAATTTTAAGCACAATGGTTTCGAACAACTAAAACCAAAGATTTATGACTTTAGATAGAAGTTGGTTGGCAGGTAATCCATCATGTTACCATGTGGAAATTGTAGTAGAACAGCAACCTTTGAGATCAGCCTAAATGTGACCCTGTTCATAGTTATCACTCGCCACCATCAAAGGTGGGCAATCTTGTAGTTTGTGTTTGTTTGCATATTATTTCATGAATCATTGAAAAGATTTTAGTCAAACTCAAAGTAATCATTGGATCTACAACTGAATAACTTTTGGGGACATCCAGTTCAAGATGGCTGCCACAGTTAAGACATATTAGCCAATATAAAAATGTCTATGTTTTACTAAGTTTACAGATTTTGAGGTAAAGTTTGCGTGGTAGCAGCAGTTAAACGTCTTTTAAGCAGTTTATTTTTGGCATTTAAAATCTAAGTGGTTATGGTTGTTTACACATTGTGGTTGATTTAAAGAAAACATTGTGCTAACATGCATCATCAAAATGGTCTATTTTTTTTTTTTTTTTTTGGATTTGATTCCCAAATCCTCAGATGAACACAAAGTGTGTTTAAGATACAAAACAAAGCCTGCTTCTGAAATACAATTTGTTCATAAAATTCCCCCAATAACTGGAAGTCTGATTCAGTCTGGATTGAAACCAGCAGGTGTAGTTTCTGTGTTTTGGCAGATGATTGTGTAGCAGTTACCTCTGTAGTGTGTTCTGAACACTTTTGATCCTCTGTATAGTGGGTGAATAACTATACATTTAAGGGCAAACAAAAAATGTCTTGTTTAGAAGATAGCACCTTCAATGCCTTCATCTAAAATAATTCTCTGGCCAGAGATTTTCGAAACATAGATTTTTTTTTTTTTCTTTCTTTTTCTCTTTTTTTAGTGACTGAAAAGGGTTTCTGTGCAACAAACTGAAATGTGTGGAAAACTGTTTTTGGAGAAATACTTATACATAGACAAGGATTTTATAATTTTGCAGTTCAGAAACTTGATGTATTTTGCAAACACTTCAAATTTTTCCTAACTCTATCTCCACCATCTCAAAGGCTATAGGTGCGGTTATTGCAGGCAGTGTCCAGAGTGGCAAAATTTTTTAAAAAGCTAACAGTAGACTGATATACACACTATCTAATTGCTGATTCAGCTTGGCCTCACAGAAATATGTGAGATGAGCATGACTTCAAGTTACATATGCAGCTTTGGCAATTCAGGAAAAGTGCTTGTAGATGGAGTTTATCCACTTATTTTCAGTAAATTTTGTGTATATCCACTCCTGAATCCCCTCATATGCAGCCAATTTAAAAGTGAACTTCATGTAATGGTTCTCCCACTCACTCTTAATTGCTTTTAGGCACCCCGCATGTTCAGGGTTGCAGGGGAGGCTGGTGCATATCCCAACAGTTGGCAAGAGGCAAGGACAACCTGGACAAGATCGCCAGTTCATCATAGAGACACAAGGAGACGAACAGCTATTTATACTCACACTTAGGGCCATTAGATTTACCATTAAACTCAACATATATGTTTTTGGATTTAGGAGGGAAAAAAAACAGAGTACACGGAGAAAACTCATGGATTTGAACAGTTTGAACAGTCAAACTTCACCCAGAAAGTCCCTAGTCTGGAGTTAAACCAAGGACCATCTTGCTGCAAATCAACAGGGCTAACCAACTTTATTTTCCTAGTCATGACCTGATTGGTAAATTACAGTAAACCGATCACATGAAAAGTAGTCCCAATCCGCTCACATTGCCTGTAGTTTCCATGTTTTTTTTTATGTAATAATGAAAAGTATGAATTTTTATATAAACATACTGGCATTTGTTATTTGTCAAACTAAGAATAACCAAGTAACAGTAAAAACTCAACTAGCCATGGAGAAATGCTTGTTGGTTGCCGACTTGTATGCCAAAGTTTTAAACATAGATCTTGCACATTCTGTTAGTACTTAGAGTATGTGTTGGGAAAGAATATCAGCTATTAACACACCAAATTTTAGCTCAAAGTCTGTAAAATTGACTGAGTTATAGTCATTTTTGTGCTGGCTAAGGTTGATTAGCTGTGGCAACCACCTTGAATGAGGTTGATGACAAAAGCCAATCAGTTCTAAATGTACATCAAATGATTACCTTAAGAGTTTCATTAAAATCTATCTTCTGGTTTATGAGACATTTTGCTAACCCCACAGACTCAGGAATCAACAAGGTCTCATTTTTTCGTCAGTCTCACAGTTGTACCACTCAACAGCCTCCAAATGTAAACTTTTTGTTTTCTTAGCACTGCTGCTAAGAGACTTTTCATTGGCACTTTTTAGTGGAGCAGACATGTAATTTGAAAGCATTAAGTGCCACCACTATGGTGTTAAATGGTGAATGGTCCACACTTGTATAGAGAGCCTTTTTAACCTTATTTGTTCTACCCATTCACACACTCACCCTGCTCAAGTATTATATATTTATAATCTGCATATTCACCCAATGGAACTTTGACAAGAGTTAAAGCTGGAGAACAGGACACATGAGCTGAAGACTGAAAGACAAGAATTTAGTTAGATTTGTTAACGAACAACATTGAGTTTTCCTTTTCTCCTTTTTTTAATTAATTTATTTTATTTTTTTCTGTTCAGTTTATACTCTAAGCAACTGGCCAGGTAGTTACCCACATGAAGAACTTCAGAAATAAGAAAATAATCCATTAAAAGATGATTGTTTCAACCAACTCTTCCATGATCAAAGTCTCAGCAGAGGTTCTGAATGATTTTAGTAGAATGAGTGATGAAAGTTTACAACTTGAAGATCATAAAAATGAGTCATCAAGGAAGTAAAGCATTTTAAAAGCATCTGATTGGGCTCTTCTGAGTGTAGGAAGATGCATTCATTGGATTCATTTGAATTTTAAAACTCTGCTTGGCTCGGCTTCGTCTTACCTAAGTTCTCTCTTACAAAGAACTAACAGTTACTATGCTCTTTGCGGCAACAATATTTTTCTGTTGCTTGTTTCCCGTGATTGGATGCTAAGGGGACAACACGCATTCAGCGTCTCTGCTTCGGCTGCATGGAATCATCTCCAGTCTGAACTCAAAATATCAGATCTTATTTCTTTGAAAATATTTTGAGCATTTCTTAATAATAAGCAGCATGAATCTATTAATCAGTGCCAGTGTTTTAAAATAGTTTTTATCTCCTAGTTTCTGCATTTTTAAGATTGTTTAAATTGTTCAAATGACTGTCCTTTTATTGTGTTTGGACTTGTGTAACTCTTATGACGTGTGCTGGAGACACTTTGCCCCTGGCCCCCCTGCAAATTAGATTTTGATCTCAGTGGGGTTTTAAATCTGGTTAAATAAAGGGAATGAAATGTTGTTATATATTTAATAACTGAATTGGTAAGAGGCAAGTTGATAATTGTAGTGACTCAACAACTTAATCAGGCAACTTTATAAACCATTAGAAGGATAATTGCTAACTGGCTGTACTGTACACAAGGGCATGTGTTTGCTGCTGTAATGAAATCAGTAAAATGAATCAGTATACACTTTGGGAAACCACAGAGATCCCAGTTTTTTAGGAAACACTCCTGCAACATGCACAGAAAGATGCCATGAAAATGGGCAAACAAGGCCTAGAAATGAGAACTGTATTTGTGGACATACCTCATCAAGATAAATCAAAAGGAACATGAGAAATTGGATTTAATCCAGGAAAGTATTTGCATATTCAAGCTTAAGAAATTAATAATTAAAATACAATCACACATGACCTTGATACTAATTCTTCAGTCTCTTTAGTTTTCCTGTTTTTACACAATGTTACTTTCACTATGTCCTACTCAGCACTGGAACTAGGCTGACCTAATGTTATTCTGAAGTACTTTTTCATTTTAAATAGGGAAATCTGGAGCAATTTTTCCAGTGTTAAAATAAGACAAATGTGCATAAGTCGAATGAGTTTCTTGGCAATCTCTGCATCTATCAACAAAAAAGTTTAGGTTGCAATCAAATGGATATCCCTGCTGCTTTACAGCCAGAGGTTAGACTGTTAAAAACTACTAAAGAAGTAAGGCAGGGAAACAGTGGACCACAAGGAAGGGCAACCAGAGCAATGGGCGGGGAATGAATAGCTGTTTCTCAAAGCAATGATTATTCTTATGGAAATCTAAACTGAAAGTGCTAAATGAATTTCATTAACTTTTCTGAAGAAGTTGATTTTTTACTAGAAGGCTAAAAAGATTTATTGCAACCCAGTTAGTTTAACAGCTGAAACTAGTTCAAAAGTGAAGTTTAATTTTCTGAAGTAGTTGAAGTCTAAGCCCAAATATTTGAAATGTTGAAATTTTAGCTCTCATTTAGCCATCCATTATCTTCTTGATTGTAGTTAGGTCACCTGCTGTAGAGACAACAGGTCAAGGAGGGAAACTCAGACATGCCTTTCCTCAGCAACACTCTCTAGGAGATCCCAAGATGTTCTCAGGCCAGAGAGGGTAAAGGTGGTACATCACTGGGCTGTGACGATTTGGCGAACAGCATTCGCAAGGGAGTCTCCAGAATGTCTCACAACTTTGCAGGGGTTCTCAATTTCCTCACAAGCCTTGCCGTATTTTGAACATGGTCAAAAGATAGTCACCACCCTTCTAGACTTTGTTTTCAATCCTTCTTAGGAGTACTAGAGCTTTATTTTGACACCTGCATGATCCAAATCTGCCTACCTTCATCTCAAAAGTGTACTCCTGTATAAATTATAAATATGGAGGCAGCTGACAAAGCGAGCTGAGGTATGTATAATCTGGGCAGAGGTGGACAACAAAATAATGTCAACAGCCTACAATACAGTTATGCAAGCCGTACACACAATAAGATGTGATTTTCACAAATAATTGTGGAAAACACAGCTGTGACTCGCTGGTCACTTGGTTGCAAACTCTTAGAATTCAGCAAGACTGCAATGAAAAATTTACATATTTTCTTGCAATATTCAGTCAACTTTGAGTTGCCAGCTAGTCTCCGACAGTCACAGCCCAGTGAGATACCAGCTTGAATACTGTAAATCCTCCAGGAATCCCTCAGAGTGCCAGCTGCTTGCGTGAGATCTCAGTGTAAAACTCTGGCATGCAAGGTGGTGGGTGGTCTGCATTCCTTCAAAAAATCCTATGCCTTTAATGTTATTTACTGAATCTGATTGTATTATAATAGGATTGAACTGATTGTGTGTAATCATATTGAATGTGAATTTGATTGCATGTCTCTTGATATGATTGGACTTGTTTTTTTTCTATGGTGCCCTCAAAAATAAACAAACTGAACTGAATTGTTTGGTCCAACTCAGAGTAACAAAATTTTAGACAGATTTTAATCTTAACTTTTAATTTAGAAACTAGACTTGTATGTATGGACATTTATTGTCTGATTATGAATGATCCAATCACCTCTGTTGGTATGCATTTCTTCTACCAATTGCTTTCCCCAAAACTTGTCACAATTAACATTCCAGGAAGGAATGCATATCACCCACCACCTTTCATACTAGAGTTTTAAACTCTCATTTTATCATGAGAAGGGATGAAGTTATAACCATTGTAAATGACATTATGCGCTCAGAATGTACTGAGAATGACTCTAAGCTACTACCACACCCATAGTTTTGCTCAATAACTGTAAGGTTGATTGATTTAAGCCAATATTTGTTTGCTAAGGTCATTTAGCTCTGGTGGCCATCTGGAATTGGCTTGACTCAAAATGTTAGATGCAAATGTTCTTCCAATAATTACTTTTCTGAAAGTTTCTCTAAAATCTGTCCAGTGGTTCATGAGATATTTTCAAATATTTCAGACAGGGTTGACAATAACTGTAATTGCCAAAGTTTTAAGCAAAGTTGTGGCACGATGTGTAGCACTCAAGCCATTTTTGTGTTGACTAACGCTGATTAACTGTGGTGGCCGTCTTGAAAGTTGGTGTCTGTAAAAGATATTCCATTGTTGATGTGCATCCAATGACTTTCTGAAAGGTTTGATAAAGTTTGTCCCCTGATTTGAGATATTTTGTTATCGCCACAGACAAATGAACACACATGAAAATAACATTAGTGCCCTTTCTCAACGTGTGATAAATACCTCAAGGTGATCTTTATAAAGGAAAAGATTTAGCCAGCATCTGTACATATGCATGAAGCAAATTAGCATTTAAATAATTTATTTTTTGTAAGATTTACTTATTCTAAGAAAGTTTTTGTGCTTCTGCATAAGTTCTTTAAGTTTTTCATCAAAAGTGTTCTGACCACATACTTGAATCTCTCAATAATGTCTTGACGCTTTGCCTTCCAACTAATCATTTGTTTCTGAAAAACTGAATGCTTGTGTAAATACACAGAAGAAACACAAGGTGCACATTCTGCAGCAGCATCAGGCAAATTGCAACATATGGTGTAATTTCATGCTTTCATTGTCTCCTACAAATAGCACTTGTTGACTGAGCTAACCAAAGTGAGTCATCTCCCCACTGTGGCAGCTAAACAAACTCTGTTGCCTGTCAATTTGAAAGCAGATTCACTTAGTTTGAGTAATATGGAAGGGTGCTTTAATCACAACAGCGCTGAATGTTGTCGTTCTCAAACTGGAGCTGGAGGTTTTTGGTGGGGAAAAAATCCTCGTCCTGCTGGAGTTAAATGTGCGATCAGAAGGAGTTTTAAAACAATATCCACACTTAGTTTGTTTACATTTTGTTTAGAAGTCACTTTTTCCTCAATAAAAAATAGATGCAAGCAAAAATCCATGATCATAATGAAAATGAATTGCACACTTTTACCACTTTAAGTGTTTTAGGACAATTTTTGAAAAACATTCATCTGGTTCTTTGCAGAATTGGATAAATTTCTCAGACAAAATGGTCCATAATTAATTTTGCCAATATTTAAAAAAAAAAACTAAAATAAAATGTGTGTAAAAGTCAGAAAATACACAATTTCATTATGCCCACATTTGTAATAAAAATCTAGTTATCTAGTCTGTCACAGATTTTGCCAAGTTATTTTTCATGTTTAAGATTCATGAAAATACCAAACATAATTTAGCAAAACATGCCAAACTCGACTTAACAATGGTTGCTGTGATGAGAACATATTTTTAATAGAAAAATGCTTCATAAATTTTGTTGTTTTTGTGCTTGTTGAGGATAAATGGCTTCATGAAGGGGTGTCCCATTCCTAGTAGAATATTTTACCACTACCTCTTATGACTTTAAATTAATGGCCATCAGGTAGTGGTAACGTTAACACTGGGGAACAGGATTTAGATTTGGTGTGAAATGTTTGGTTTTCACTGCTTTCACCCCTTATAGTTTTAGATGAATGTCTGTTCTCCCTGATTCTGGACCTACTGGTCCTCTACCAGTTAAAAAGAAGTTTCTTCCCTCCACTGTTGCCCTTTGACCCAGGCATGCTTACAATAGGACACTGAAACCTATTAACTTTTCAAAATGTAGTGATGTGTAAGGATATTGACCAGTTCTAAACTAAACTGAACTGAACTGGGTTTTATTGTCTTAAATTTAACTGATTTAGAAGGTGTAATTTGTCTAGAACTGAACTTGTTTGCTGTATTAATAAATGTGCCTCGACATGACGTCTGTTGCAAACTGGCACCATGTAGATAAAACGAAAATAAATTGAATTGAATTTCACACAGGACCCCTTTGTGCTCAGAGTACATAGACACAGTGTAGCACAGCTGAAAATATAAAATTAATTCAAAGCAAGCAGTCTTTCATGAAGCCATAAATCAGTGTCAATGACAGAGGAAGTGACAGTGAAATATTTAATATCATTTAATTTTGAATAGAGTCCTGTGAGGATTGGAAGATGAGACCTTAAAATGCAGCTCTCACAAGATGTTTTCATGCATTAGAAAACTCCAAGCGCTGGGTGGAAGTGGTTGAAAGCAGGAAAACATAAACACGGCGTGCTTCCGAGGACGGCTGAGTGTATGAGAAACAGCCTTGATCTCAGATGTCTGTGTCAGATCCTGTCAAAGCAGAAATAACAGGCGGAGAGAGACGTGTGTGTGCAGAGCCTCTTTTATTTGATGCAGATATCGTGCTGTAGAGTTACTGAAAGGCGGTAGTTATGGCATAATATGGCAGGGGAATTTGATTTTGTTTTTGACATGAACAGTATGTTGAAACATGATTGTCATATTAATGGAGTGGAGTTGTGCATATGGACAAACAGGCTGTATAAAACCTTGAAAATGCACCAACCCTGAATAGACGATGAACAGAGCTTCTACGGCTAAAATATGCAGAAATAAAACCATTATTCAACTAGACTGATTTGCTTTTATCAGTTGTGAATGCAACAAAAAAAGAAATGGTCTCCACAAAGTGCAATAATTTGTTGCTCCATTTGTGCTTTAAAAGCCTGCATATTTTTGGACCTTCTAGTCTTTAAAAGTGCTTTCATTAGGAACAACCATGCAGGTTCACACCTATGGTCAATTTAAAATCCAAAGTTAACCTGACATGCATGCTTTCAAACTCTAGGGGCAAACAAATACACATTTAGTAATCATAAAACATACAAATTCCACTCAGAGAGGCTCCAGCCAAGATTTGGTCATGATTTTTTTTTTTTTAACTGGGTTGACAGTGCATCATAAGTCTCTACATTTTTTGTGTTTTATTATCAAAACACTGCCTTAAAATATATAAATTAAATTCTAACTTCTCTGTAGTAACAAGCAGCAAATAAGCAGCTGTACATTGTGCAAGTTAGTGACCACATAGTGAAAGACATTAATAAAAATGTGACATTTGATATAATTTTTTGTTTGTGTAGAAGCGTTCCATAGGTTTGCTGTGCTTGTAATGTCTGTATGAGCTTCCAGGCTAGGCATTGTATGCTTTATTATCTAGTAATTATGTTATTCAGCTTGTTTGAGGGTTTTTCTGTTTGTTTGGGGTTTTTTTTTGTTTATTTTTATAATAATTTGTGCCTGATATTTGCTTGGTGATGTGGCCCCATCTCGAAAGCCACAAACCTCATGAAAGACAGCAGTGGAGTTGAGTGTGTTGTGGGGAAAAAAAAGTAATTCCCATGCACTGTTAGATGAAATCACTGTCAGGTTTATTTATGTATGGTGTACACATACAGAGAGCGTTAAAGACAATTTACAATCATAGTCAGGGTTCCCAGCTTCGAACTGGAACCTCGAATCAAAAGCTCTAGCCCCCCCATGTCCACACAGGAGCTTTTATCAAAGATATTGGAATGTTGGAAGGCAAGGAG
>JAOXNZ010000038.1:22691925-22713273 GCA_028566095.1 Kryptolebias brasiliensis
GGCATGTTGGTACAGATTTTTATGCCTTCACTTCTTTGTGAACACTGCAACAAGAATGTAACTGCTTTATGCGAGGGAAGCTTTAGAAACCTGACCATCTATAAAACATTTATGTTCTCACAGACCAAGCTTCTTTGCCATGACATCATCATCATGACTCTGATCGCTCAAGGACACATTGAAAATAGCCTTGAAGAAGCTTTGTGCTCAATTTCATTAGTGGTTCCTGGTCTGATCCTGCAAAACTGCCCCGTATGAATTACCAGATGGTTGTGGCAAATGGCCTTTGTCCCTGTTTGAGCTAGTGAGACACCGCCAGCTACAGAGCAGATGAGGACGACCCAGGAAAACTAAATAAATAATAATTTAAAAAATGACATCCGATTGCAAAACTGTTTTGGGGTATGCATTAAACAGCCAAGTGTGAATACTATCAGTCATCTGAGACAGACTACAAACAGTTCTGAACAACCTCTTTGGGTTCAAACTGAGGTCATTCAAAGAGCTGTCTACAAGTCAGATATCAAATGTCCATAACCTTTTTCACAGACCCCCACTTCAAAATATCTGAACTGTCACTTTAAGCTTTACAGTTAAAAGAAAAATGTTTTAAGTGAATGGGGAGGCCCAATGGAAAACAGGATTGAAACATCAGAAATGATTGGATCACAAAAGAGACAGAACAGACAGACTCTAACAAGCGGAGGGATTAGCTGCTAGAGAAAACAGACAGCTTCAGCAAACAGCAAAATGTCAGATCTCATTAAACAGTGAAGGCCAGAAAGCCATGCAGATGTGAACAACATTGAGAGTTATCATATTTAACTTTAACCACCAGTGACCGTATCTGTGAAAAAAATGTAGCAAAGCAAAGCAATCATAACACTTACAATAATATTCTGCACAATAACAAAGTCATACATAACACTTTGCTGGCATGACAACCTCAATAGCCCTTTGCACACCATCCTGATTGCATTTACTTTTTATCTAATTTGGAGCTTGGCAAGCACAGTCGACCTCACTAACCCATTTGTAATCAATTTGACTAATGGAGTAATCTATTTGTCTGAAACGGTAAGCATTCATTCTGTAAAATAGTCTATATGAGGGCTCAAAACTGACCTTTTCTATTGTAATCCTCTGCAATAAATCATTTTTTACCGTGAGATCTTAGAAAATGCTTCATTTTTTTCTTTAGACAAGTAATTAGGAGGTAGGAGTCAGTAAACATGAGTTCGCTTTAGAAAGTCCTGCAGAACCCTTTGTCTCTATTGTCAGAGAGAGGCCTCACCCTGACACAGATGCACTGCTGGTTTTCTTTTTCTTTTGTTTTGTTTACATCTTGCGTTTAAGAGAAGCTGCAGGAAATCTCTGTGCTTTAGTATGAGGTCATATTTAAAAAGAGATTCAAAGTCTTGTCTTCACTTCAGATTCCCGTCTGTCTGCTGTTTGAGTTATTTTAAGCTGTATAGAAGACAGAGCAAATCAGCAGGTGTAATATGGAGACTGTGTGGGTTTTTCATGCAGCTGCCATGATTGAAATGAATAACTGATGATGGCGTTCATCTCATCTGATTGGGGGCAAATCTTCCTGGGAGTGACAGGTCACAGGGGATCAGGGCGACGTCTCAAGCTGGGAACAGGTTTCAGGAGAATGGATCCCTGAGAATATCAAACTCTGTACAAGACACTTGGACACTTTGAGTTCATGGTTTTGGATTTAAACACTGGTTTAACACTCTTCTTCTAAAGTTCTATTTCAGCAAAATCCTATTAATTGGTGTTTCACAAAGATGTACTTCGATTTCTTAAGTGATTTTTGCTTTCAAACCTTTTAAACTGGTCTCTTAAGTCATTTCACATGCATTCTAAAAACAACTGGTGTGCATGTTTGATCAGCTTATAAAGGAAAATGTTTGAATACCACACATATTGAGTTGATCATTGTCAGACATTTTATTGTTACTGATTTCATGCTAATCTATCATTTTAAAAGTAACCTATTTAGTTAAAAAATGTATTTAACAAGTTTTCACACAAATAGATTTCTTTTAAATTAAGCATTTATATTGTTTCAGTTACATATTTGCATTTGGTCAACATTTTGTTAGGATTGGCTCAACCTTTTGCTACTGTTGGTTCTCTGTTGGTTGAAGGAATGCGTATTACCTGCTGTCTTGCATGCCAAAGTTTTAAATGAAGCTGTTGCACAATTTGTTAGTGATCAATGTGTTGTGAATGCCTCTCATCTACTACACATACATTTTAGCACAATATTTGTATTTTTAAATTGTCTAGGTTATAGCCTTTTTTTGTTTGCTAAGGTTGATTAGCTGCAGCAGACATCTTGAATCAGGTTGATTTCAAAAGTCAATCAGTTGTAGAGGTGCATCCGGTGGCTGATGAGAGACTGAAACAGGATTGATTCCAATAGTTAACATCAATCTGTTAGCACTCAGAGAATGGGTTGGGGATAACTCTCAACTACTGCCACACCTGATTTTTAGCTCTATTTCTAAAATGGGCTGAGTTGTAGCCATTTTTTATGTTTGCTAATGGTAATTAACTGTGGCGACCATCTTGAATAGTGTTGACTCCAAAAATCAGTTGTACATCCAGTGTTGAGAGTTTCATTAAAATCCATCCAGTGGTTTATGAGATGTTTTACTGTAAAACAAACACACATAGAATCACAATTACATTATCAGGTACATTAGAAAGACAGTTTCATTATTGCCCTCTTTTCATGCTGGCAGCTGATAGCACTTTGCACCGTCTTGTTGCTGAAAAATGCTATATAAATAAATTTGACTTGACTTGATAATTACTGATTAAATCTTCTGCCAGTTTTCTTGTTGCTTCGGTTCTGTTTTCATTAATTTAACAAGATTGACTCAAGTAACACAAACAAAATACTTCATTTTTGAGAAAAAATGGTTTTAGTTTCACCGAAAAGTCTTAACTCATATCATAGTGTAAATTTTAATAAGTCCGATGAAACCAATGAAAAGAAAAGCATTTACAGAGGAAAATTAGACTTGCCCTATATATATATGCATAATAGAAGCTCTAAAAGGTTGTATTGACCAAGCCCAGCTCTGTAATTAAACCAAACATTGAGAATCCTATAATCTTTCATTTTCACCCTAAACTGAGTTCAGGATTGGATTGGATGGTAGAGAAGGTTGGTGGTTGAGTCCACAGCCCCTTCATGACACAATTCAGAAGCAAGTGCAAACAATTTATATCCAGTATTTGAACATGTTTTATATTTTTTTAAGATTTCCTCATGTACTGGTCAGCCTAAGGCAGTTCAGCACGGTACTTGTCCATAATTGTTGAATTTATTTTCACATCCTACATATATCAGCCTACTGATTATACCAGGAAGACTAATATTTAAATATTTTGCAATCATTATTCAGATTAATTACCATCAAAACAACCTGTTCCTGTTGCTTTCCTCTTATGTTAAAGAGTCGAAAAAAATAAATAAACAAACAAGCATTTTTATGAGTTTTTTTTGCTATAATTACAGCAAGTGTAAATTTGCCCACTCAACCCAGTGGCAGTCTGGGTATTTATGAGCAATTTGATCAATTTGTTCTTTGTTCCTTTTACACAAGTATTCAGCTGCAGAACAGGGGGCCCATTTTGGAAACCAATTTGAAATTTATGAAATGAAAATCATGGGTTTAATAACCCTTCTCATATGCTCTGTTCTGATTGTAAAAGCTTCACAGGGATTTCTAGAAAGGTAAAAAGGAAAAGATTTAGTCAGACAAAATATAAAACACAGGAACTATTTATCATATGCAGGAGAGACATTATGCATTAAGGTGATGAATCAAAAATCTGTCATCTTTGTGGGAAAATGTTATTTGTGTTTTCAGTGTTGAATCTGAAACACTCAGTATTATGCTGCAAATAACCGTAATAAATGTTTTGAAATGCATTACTACAAAATATAGTGCTAACTGTGCTTGTTTGTTTTTAATTTAGTAGGCACCCAACAAAAGATAAATACCAGTGTAGTAAAAAAACATGCATGTTTAAAGTTTAACTTGCTGACAGAGTTAAGCCACTGTGACTGAACTGCATCGTCACTAGTGATAAGCAAAGATCTTTAAAAACACATTTTATTTGAAGCTTTCTTTTCACATGTTTGAAAATGATAGTGTAGGTCTTTTGAAGTGAAGCTCTGTGGAACATTTAAAGTAGTATCTCACGGGGCTGTGAGAAATTGTGAGAAAACAGGCAAATTTTCTGTTGTGGTCTCACCAAATTTCCCGTGTTTGAGACAAATCACCACCGGCTGTGCTATGAGTGGCCATTTTTTGAAAACCACAGCATATCTTAATGTGCGGGGCTTGCAAAACCGTATTCTTGGCTGTGCATAATATTGTGTTACGCACCCTGGTAGCCGCCCCCACAGTTATGGTTTAATCTACTAAAGTACACTTTAGAAAAAGAGAAAAGCTTATTTGAACCAATTTTTGTTTGTTTGTTTTATGTAATCCTTTGTCATCGGTGTGGATTTTCGACATTTCCCTTGGATGTTTTCTGTCAGTCATCTTGTGAACGTGTCAAAATACAATTTAGCTCTTTGGAGACGGGTTGGAGATGCTAACAACACAATTCAGATGGGTTGGAGACACCCGCAGCAACTCAACTTTGAGAAAAAAAAATTGTCATACAAGATTTTTTGAACAAAATTGCAAAAGATTTGAGAACCACTACAAACATTTGGAGATTACTTTGTGAATGCTGTTTGCTAACTAGTTACCAAAAATCGCAGCCCTGTGAGACCTTTACAAACGTGATGGCCTCCTTGTTGTAGATGGCTCTTTGAAGGAAACATTTAAATTCTAATGATGTTGACGAGCTAATGCCTAGTCTGAGTGTAGTCGAGACTAATGTGAATTGCTGCCATTTTAAACAACCTTGGCCTCAAAATTCCATATTATTTATTTGCATAGAAATCTGATTTTTACATATGCAACCAGCAAGAAAATCATCATATTTCTAATGGAATAACTATAGAATGCAAAGTTCTCATGAAATGTTTGAGATTGGAGTCATTTTAAGACAGCAGCAATCATCTTTGGTCTAGTCCCTGTTCAGACCAGCAGTTAGCTCATCATTCTGCTCAGAAATAAACTCTGAATGACCTCAGTTTGAAAAAAATAAAAAGCTACCAATAATGGTCTTTCCACACAGCTCCACTTTAAAAAACCTGAACTATAGATTTGAATAATAAGAGCCAAACATCTTCAACATGTTTTCTTATTTAGAAGCAAACTTTAGAAACTCATTTCCATGCCAGTAAGCATCTTCATTCCCCCCACATTAGCTCCACTTTTCAGCAGCTTCAGATAAACAAAGTTCCATTTATTTGCAAGTATTTGTGAATGCGAAACATTCAACGCGATAAAAGGGGAATATCAATCAGTTTAAGTGTTCACGTGTGGGAGTCAAATCGATGCTGGTGCAACATTTTCAGCTAAAGTCTGATAAACAGGGGAAATTAAAGAATTTGTTCTATCAAGCAATCAAAATAAAAGCGAGATACATTCATCAACTTCTCATAGAAATGAGCAAATACTAATGCATTCTTAGGCTTTCAAAGATTTTATTTAGGAGGATTGAGGAGGCAGTAAAATAAACAAATCTCAAAAAAATTATACAAAACTGCATTTTCATTTAAAGTCAACATGGATTTACATGACACACAAATGCATATAAGAAACTGAATCAACTCAATAAAATCGGAACATGTGAAATGTTTTTAAAAAATAATCTCAATATAAAAGTAGCTGTTCAGTAGGATTGCCAGGTAAACTGGTAGTTCTTAGAAAATTCAATTTATTCATTTAGCCAAACTTGAGTTTAATCAGTTATTGTAAACATAAGTGCATCTGCAACTTAAAGAAAACACTGACAACTAAAAATCACAAAATACATTTATTTACAAAAGCAAGCAGCACACATAGACTATATTTTCACTCTGCTTTTATAAAGATAGAGATTTGTTTTTTAAAACTACATTAAAAAATAAGTCTTTATTTTGACTAAAACTTTAAAGCTCTGATCTACAACTTTTTCAGTTTATTAGGTCAAACATGCATTTAAATTGTCAAATCAAACACTTGAACATTACATCATAATGCCACCAGTCTTTGAGAGAATATTGGTTCAGTTAGCTTTTGAGGATTCTGAAGGACACAAGGGTGAAAAAAAACAGCCATTATAATAAATAATAAGGTCATCAATTCTGTGTGAACACACCAAGAGAATAAGAAATACCCACTGCAAGGTTATTGCCCCTGGGATAACTAGAACACAGATGTTTTACCAAAAAAAAGCTGTCTCTTGGGCAAATACCTAATTAAAGTGAAATAGGGGTTAAGAGAGATTCTGCTGTACTATAAAACCAATACAAGAGAAGAAAAGTCCTTCGCTCCCCTGATGCTATTATTCCCCATTCTGCTGCGAGGCTTTCAGTGAGGTAATTAACTTTGCCGGCATGTTGTGAATTCTCGCCTCTCAGACACGGAGCTGGACGAGCAGATAGACAGATTGAAAAATGCCCATTTATGTCTCCAACTTTAAATTTCCCACATTCAGCCAAGATTTCCATTGCAATTTTGCTTATAATCACACTTATTTTACACCTGGCTGGAGATAATAGTCGAGCTTGTCCTCAGCAATGAAGTCTAATTGCTATATGTATGGTTTCTTTCATGCAAAACAAAATGCTGTGTGAAGAGGGAAGAACAAAAATAATTAAGTCTCTGCAAGGTTAAATGAAACAAGGACGTCTAAAGATTAAAACGCCACCTTGTACGTTAAAAATATGCTTATTTTTGTTGTTTCTGTTGACAGTTTAGAATCTCCTTATTATTAAAATAAAAAGGAAAACTATTCAAATTGTTGTTTCAGCTTCAGTTAATGCAAGTCAATAATTTACCAAACATGAATTTTCCATTTTTGTCTAATCAGAGCTGTAAACTGATCAAACTCATACGTCACACCATAGTTTTTAAAGAACAAGTGGTGAACTTTTAATTGCATTTGTGCCTGGGTCTTTAGGAAAAGCAGTGGTCAAACACTTTTAGCTCCCATCAGTAATTCTGGTTTGAAGAGATGAGCTGGTGAAAGAAATTTATGATATAAGACAGACAAACTCGACTGCCAGGAATTTATCTTTTTAAATAATGATCTTTGATCAATAGCGTGTAATGAGTGCGTGTGTAAAACAATAATTCTGTTTGACAGTGTAAACCTAAAGAAAGGCAGCACCTAAAGATAATTTACTTTTAGCTTTTTGAGTTTTGACTTTGAATACATATTTAATGTAGTAAAACCACAAGATTCTTCACTCAAAATAATCTTTTAACTTTATAGTTTATTTTCTCCCAATAAAAGGTTGCATACATGAGTACTACAGATTAAATACTTTTGTAGCCAGTGTTTTTCTAGTATTTTTATTCAGATTTTCTAGTTTTTGCCCACTGTGATGAAACATAGGCGGTCAGCCAAATATCTCATGAACCACTGGAAGGATTTTAATGAAACTCTCAAAATAATCACTGGATGTACCTCTACAACTGATTAACTTTTAAAGTAAACCAAAATCAAGATGCTAATAAATTTTAGTAAACAGGTACAGGTATTGATCTAAAATTTGGTGTGGTAATAGCTAAGAAGCATTCCTAAAACATAACTTCAGTGCTACACAATGTGCAACATCTTTGATTAAAATTATGGCATTAACTTTTGGAGTCACCACATTTCAAGATAGTTTCTACAGCTAATCAGTTTTGGTAAACACAAAAATGGCTGCAACCCAGTCGGTTTTACAGATATTGAACAAATGTCACAATATGTTTGTTTAAAACTGTGTTATGTGAGGCAGCAGGCAGTATGTGTCCTTTGTTGTACCATGTTAGTCTCATTTTCCAAGCTAAGCTCATTCTGCTAACTCTAAAACAAAAAAAAATCTATCTCTTTAGCAGAGGATCAGCTTTAAATATTGTTGAAAGTAACAAAGTGAAAAGAAAAATTGCATGTGCAACAGGAAGTCAGAAAAAGGCATGTTTGTGAAAAATAAAGGTGGCTATTTGAGTTGCTTTTCTGAGAAAGTAGTTTCCCCCAGAAAGCATCAAAACAGATTTAACTCTTGAAGGGTCAAATAGAATTTGGTGACCTTTTAAAATCAAAAGTCAAAGTTTATTTAAAATGCTGTGAACTCCTCATGATAGCTTCCTGGGTGATGAAGTAAATGCAATTAAAAAGCTTTTGTAAGACACAAAAGTCTGGTGGTAATCAGACCATGAAAGCTGGGAATAAGTTGGGGTTAATTAATGCAAAGGGTGTAAAGCCTTTAACAAAGTAATAATAAAGGCAGCAGACCTGCAGCTTAGTATCATACTTTGAGCTTCTCCACAAATGGCTGCTATCTCTCTCCAGGCAGAACCGCTAAAAAAATGAAATGAATAAACTATAAACCTGTACTTTTGACAGCATAAATTCTAGTATTAGCTCATCAATTATTGTATGTGTGCCAAAAATATAAAAATTTTACTTGTGAATGACAGGGGCAATAATTCAGTTTTTGTTGCAAAGCTTTATAAACGTAGAAATAAAGATGAAGGATTAGAAATTGTGACTTTATATTATTTTCCCTGGTTGAGGATTGTCTGCTGCTGCTGCATTTCTAATGCAGTTATAATTAGAAACTGGTAGTATAAGTATTTTATCAGTAAGTGAAATCAGCTGCCCACTCAGTGTCAAAAGAGCAGCTGTGCATCGTGTCACAAATTGTTTTCTATGTTTAACACTGGGTGAAAGGAGTAGAGAGATGTTTTTTATTCATGAAGCTCTGTTACACAAATATAGAGTTTTAAAGTAATTCATTAATATTAATTGAAGCCCTGTCATCCCTTGAAGGAATGCATATCACCCGCCACAGTTCAGGCCAGAGTTTTAGACTAAATTGAAAAATGATGGACAATATGGCTGTTTTGGTCAAACCTTTAAAATAGCTGATTTTGCAGTGGTCTGTTAGCCCTTGGAGTATCTATCAATGATGAATGTCAACTACTACCACCCCAAATTCTAGCTCAATATCTGTAAAATTTATTGAGAGATAGATATTTTTGGGTAGGTAGGCTAAGATTGATTAGCTGTCCCAGCCTTCTGCAGGGAGTTGAGTAAACATGTGGATGATACATTCAGCACCATCAGCATATACACGGTTTGTTCTCTGCACACATGGATGTTGTTTGGCAGAGAAAATATAGACAAACTATATGGTGTCTTGCGAAAGTGCAGCTAATGTAGCATCCTTTCACACCGGTATGTCGTAGTTTTATAAGAATGAAAAACGCTAAAACACTAGCAGTCGTTTGACTACCCATTAACTGAGCCTGGATGAGGACTTTTGCCTGTCTCGTCTTCTGTGTTCACAGCTAATAAAGTACTATTTGACAGAACATCACTCCAAAGTTGACTGGACTTTCCTTTTGTGAGATTGAAATAAAAATGTACTGAAATTGCAAGAAAATCAACATGAATAGAAAAAGAAGCTATTAAGGCACTACAGAACACATAGTATAGACTCCATAGTGTATTTTTTGAAAGGACCAGTTAGTCAGGGACAGCTTTGTGTCCACACATTCACTCTTAATTCCCCGTTACCAACTTTAAAACATCCCTGCTGTAACACGAGTGCCATATGGCTGCTCTTTTTAATTTGGAGCTGATATTTTCTTTTGTGAGACCTTGATTGGTGTGTAGCTTCGTGAGTCACTTCCTGGCATTTGAAAAATAATTAATTCACAGCTTAATGGATGTAATAAAAGAGTGCACACTTTGCAGCTAATCCCCCTAAGTACACACAATATCTGAAAAAGGAAGCAGTATAACAATCATGTTTATGAGGCCTTCCTGTTGTCCACGTCTCTTTGTAAACAGGTTTCCTTTAAGATGTTTTATTCTGTTGTGCTGACACCAGCCAGTAGGGTGCTTTTCATTTTCTTCAAGAACATTTCATGATTGAATTCTTAAAAGCACTCAATGTGCAATATATTGAAGTGTCCCTATTTGATTTAGCTTGTGCCGTTCGAGCCCTGAATGTCAACAAAATAGTGATTTCTTTGATCGAGTGTGTTCGGTAAAAAATGTTTTCATTCCTTTTTGTGTTTGATGTATATGAAGCATGAGATTTAGATGTAATTTTTAAAAATAGAAGATAAAGTAGTGGTGATCACAAATCCTCACAACACAAACAAACTGGGAGCTGAAGTCCAATATGTACATCAGAAAAGAAAAACAGTGTTGAATTGATCTGTTCTAAATGCAGCCTGTATGAGTGAATTTCAATTATCGGATGGATACCCCACAATGCTTCGGTACACTGTGGAGTTCTGAGTTAATTATTTGCTTAAATAATGTGGCAGCCTTAAGCCTCAGCAAAACCAATTTTTTTCTCTTTCTTTTCCTCCATTGTTCATAAAGAAAAGCATTAGCTTGTTTTTCTTGAAAGATTCAGGGCTGCAACGGAACATTTCAGCCTGAAAAATCAGTGGTTTGATAGTTAAATACCCTAAAGCAAATAAAAAGTGTTGATTGTTTACATTATATTGCTAAGGCAAATTTATAATAAAGAAGGTTTTTGTTAAGCAGTTGTTTTAAAACAACTAAAAATGCTTAAACTTTTGTCTCCTCAAGTGGAGAATGTATTCTACTGAAATTTCTTGCTTTTAGACAAAAGCTATTAACAGTCCCGTGTTGCTCACCATAACTGGTTTTCATGTTGTTTTGTCTGTGTTCTCCATATAGAATAACATGCGATATTATGTGACAGCAAACTACCTAAATGTGGTAATTATTACCATATAATTGACATCCAGATCATAAAATGCTGTACATCAAAATGATTTGTTCCTGCAACTTTACTCTCCTTACTCCTTCATATCTACACCTTCTGTAAAGGCTAAAAATGACCAGTGAGAGCTTGGTGCAGCACAGATAATTTAATAACTTTATCTATTTTGGATTTTTCTTTCCATTCCCGAAAAGGTCAGCACTGTCAAAAAGGTTTGCAATAGTTCAGCAACACAAATGTGCCTCCAAGTTCATCCAAGAACACTCGTTATGGGAAACACTGAAGACTTTTACTGTAAAATAACAAAAATATGCTGGAAAACTGCAGGAATACAAGCTTTTTAAAAGTTATTTTAACCTACAGAACGGATTACAGTAAGATTTCTATAATTCACTAGATTGTGTGCATTAGTTAATTGCTGGAAACTGTTTGTTTAGAAGAGATTTAAAATTATACAAACATTAAAAACAAAAAAATGATTTAAATCTATATATTCAATAATTATCCCCAGGAATCTTACATGTAACCTACAGTTTTTATGTCAAGATGTTGCATGCTCAAACATAAATTTAGCCATCATACCTCTTGGCTGCTGCTGTCACTAAAATGTTTCTCCCATTGACAAATAGCATGAAAATCTGTTATTTTGAGCAACACTGAACCTGAAGAAGAGTGTCACAATTTTTTTAATTAGATTTTATCCCTCTCTGTTTTATAAAAAGGATACAGTGAAGTCAGGAGAGGACTCCCATCCACTGATTTTGGTCTAAATGTTTGCTTTTAGAAATATTGATATGATTGTATATAGAAATTTGCTTCGTTATGACACTATTTTTTTTAAAAAGGGAAACTCAACAGGCTGAGCTTGAATATCCTTAATCTGACACGAAACTAGCATCCACTTAGAAATGCATATCGCCTACTGCCTTGCATGTCAAAGTTGTAAACAAAAATTATCCACTCAAACTATTTTAGGGATGATTGTCAGCTACTACCACATCAAATTTACTATGCTTTAGTGTTTGTTACAGATGATTAGCTGTGGTGCCCATCTTTAATCAGCTGCATGTGATACTTTGCTTACAGACAAACAAGCACACCCACACTTCACGGCTGTGGGCGATAATTAAAACTTAAAGTATAGTCTATTACTGCTGTTGTGAATTATAGAAAAAACTGGCCTTTTAATATTCCATTCATCTTTCCTACTCATTTATAATGTATAAAACACCTATTTCGTCAAACTTAAAGGTGACTGATGAGATCTAATTACTTGAATCATGCACAGCAAAAAGCCAGTAAGGTGATGACAGTTCGTTTTTGAGTCATCTCTGTCTGATGAATGCATGAAGATACCAAACTGCACAAGAGAATCCTTCAATATCAGCCAATCTCTAAATAAAACCTCAAAAAACAAAGCTATTTTGAAGCTTTGCATAAAGGAAAAAGTACTTTTTCTGTGTTCACTACTTAAATTTTAATTCAAGCTTTACAGAGAACAAACAAGAAACCCTGCTCATCAAAAGCTGTTTTTTGGCGTGTCTCTTTGTAGCTTCAAAAAACACAGACTTATCACAGAAAAGCTGACTTTCTGTCACATGCGCTTTTTGTCACCTAGTGATCTGAATCAATACGTGAAAGGACACACCAGGTGAGATGAGCCAAAACACCGCCGCTGTCAGAACAGCACGGCGTCTGGTTCTGGCTCAGCAGAGCGGCTGCTTTGATGCCCCGGGAGTGAAGAATTTCTCTGAGCTTTCCTGGAGCATGGCATGCTGGGAAGGCTACGGCGTTCAGTGGGCTTCTGCAGATTTGATGACGGAAGCAGGCCTGTGGGTAAGAAGAAATTGGTGAGTTTTCCGTATTTTACCACAGATGGTGTTTCATTAAAATGTGTGCTGTAGGTTTCATTAACACCCCCGAGATATGAAACTTCCACAGTTTATAGCCTGGATATTAAATATCAGCTTCTAACTGCGAGGTCTGGATTTGACCTTTTTCTAAATTTGTTTATGGAAATATGTTTCCAAATGTCAGATCAATTGTAAGCACATTATGGAGTTTTTTTCTTTTTATGTTTTCGGAATTGTCTGGTAAGTGTTGCTTTCTACCACACATGCTTCCTATAGAAAACAATGAATCTAAGTTAAAGACTTTCTGCACTACAATTTGTTTTTTTTTTATTACTTTGTGCCCTATCAAAACAAATCCATTAAAGAATCTTTTTTTATCTGAGCTTAAAGATCAGAACAAATGGTTCACGCCTTTACAATTTGACAAAAGTTAAAAATGTCTTAGTTCAAAAAGCCATTGTAGATGGTTTTCTGATCTGCCTCTGACAGGACTGAAGAGCTCATTTGACTGCAGCTCATTCAAACACTATTTTATAAACATTTAAGTAGTAACACATAGCACTTCCAGGGCATCTAGGAGTCCTATTGGGCAGAAATTTAACATTTTTGCTAAAATACCAATGTGTAATCTGAAACTGAGCAAATACATGAACTGGTTATTAGCTCATCTGCACAGCCTGAATGGACCTGCTGCCATCCATAGTTATTTGTGCAGAAGTATTAAGAAATTGCATTAGATATGATCCCTGAACACCTCGGAACTGCGGTGAAATTTTGGATATCAGAGCCATTTTAAGACGGCACCAATCCACTTTGAAGAAATAAAGTTTAGGTCTGACAGGCCAAATGTAGCTGAGACCAAACTCGGGTAATTTAACTGGCTTTGTAAATCTTTACCTTGGTGCGTTCAAAATGTCTAAACTTTATTGTATGTTGAGTGTAATTTCAGCACCACTACTACCCACTAATGACTAGTCTGAGTGGCAACTGTTTAATGTAATCACTACCCAAACAGAAACCTTACTAGTGGTACAACATGTACAAAACTTGAATAGTTTGACCATTTCATAATATTTATTCATGTTAAAACAATGCAAATTTACTCCACAATTGTCAAATTAATAATCTGAAGTTATTATGAGAGCTAAAGAATCATTTTAAAGTCCAAAGTTTGTAGGGTTTTTTTTCTTTCACAAATGTTGCCTCAACCACAGAAGACCAAGTTAAAAATGGAGGGTTTTTTGTGGATCAACAGCTCAAGAAAATTAACTACGTTCACCTAGCAATTTTTTTCTCAAAGCAAAACTGTTACCATCATCGTCTCCAGGCTGTGAGTTGAAATCAGTAGCATCCCACTCATATTTCTCATCTACAGAGGGCTTTCTCCTAGAGAAACAACAAAACATTTATCACAAACTGTATTGTATATAAATCCAAGGAGAATTTTGTCAATGACAAACATTTTGCTTTGCATTTTTAAATGCAAGCTTTTCTGATGATGTTTCTCTTGATGTTCTACTGAGATTTTAATACATAATTTAACTTTGTTTACCTATGAAAGAGATCAAACATACTTTAAAAATTCTACTTAATAAGCTGACAGTTTTGTGCAACTTACCATTTTTGTGAGGTACTAAAATTTATTTAGTGTCATTTCAGATCATTGTAAGACACAAAAAAAGAATTATAAAGCCATACACATTGAAAGTTTGTTTTCAGCACTAAGAATTAGAATGTCACGAATGAAAAAACAAAATGGACAGTGTCTCTTTATATCACTTTTGAAATGTGGTTCTATGGAAAGGTGAACAATATGTAAAATTCAAATCTGAACATGCAAATATCAGCAGCACTTTTGGTTCAACCCAGGGCATTTCCTACAATAGTATCATTTCTACTGAATAGCAGTAATGTAAAAATTTATAAACTGTGTTCACATTAAGTGCTATTTTTTATAAATCTGGAGTTGTTTTAAGGGTGGCACAGCGCTGTAGTGCTTAGAGCTGTCGCCTCCCAGCAAGAAGGTTGCAGGATGGCCTGGGGCATTTCTGGGTGGAGTTTGCATGTTAGGTTAATTGGTAACTTTTAAAATTGTCCCTAGGTGTGAGTGAGAGTGTGAATGGTTGTTTGTCTCTATGCGACCTGTCCAGGGTGTCCCCCACCTCTCGCATAGTGACTGCTGGAGATCGGCACCGGCTCCCCGCGACCCGAAATGGAAAAGCAGGTAAAGAAAATGGATGAAGTTGTTTTAAGATGACAGCAATCAACTTTATTTCTCCAACAGAGAAGATATTTGGTCAAAACCTTTCCACACAACCCCACTTCAAATGATTTGAACTATCCATTTTAACTAAGCAACCACTGAAATTAAACTTTTACCTTCCAACTTGGTGACCATGTTTGTCCGCTGAGCTTCCCTGAGCGTCTTCCATGTTTTCAGGTGAGCTGTTAGTTGTCTCCATGCTGCCTCGGCCGCTGCTGGCATAACTGCTGTAGCTACCACCAGACTCTGGGACTCCCTCGTAGCCTTCAGCCTCCACTTCCAGGTTATTGTTGATGGGTGGTAAGTATGTGGAAGCTTCTTGCAAGGCATCCCGATAGGAAATTGGCTGATTAGCAGAACCAGATGAGAGGGAAGCTTTATTTAACGGCTCACGATGGTCTAGAGCAGCAGGATCTGGAACCAGCCATTGTGGGCCGCTTCTTGTAGATAAATGATCAACAGCAGGACTGGAATGAGAGGTAGTTGGGGTCGCTGGATGAGGACTTGCAGGAGATTGTCTTCTTGGAGAGTCTGGTGGACTAAATGATGGAACAGAGATTCTCTCTTGGCTGAGAGAATCTATCCATGCATCTGGAGTGAGAAAAGTGCTCTCCTTTCTCTGCCGCCTCAAATCGAGGCTCTGACTTCGTCGTTTGTGGTCCCAGATTTTTGAGCCTCGACTCAAAGCTCTCTGAGAATGGTGGACCCAATCGATGTTGTCCACAGAAGCAGGGCTACTGCAGTTAAAGCTTGTGCTCCTCATTATGTCTTCATGCTGGCCTCTTTGAGTCAGCGGCCGCCCATGCTGCAGATGAGAAGCAATTCTGTGGTGCAACATGGGCTTTGTAGACACCTCAAACTCTGGCTCGTCTACACTCATCTCAACACTTGTTTCTTTTTCATTGAGTACAGGGAACGCTACCTCCAATCTTGAAGAATCTGGTGCTTCATTAAAAGCTAATTTAGATCTTTCTGTGTATAGATTGTCATGACTGAGGGCATTCAATGAATCGTTGTTTTGAATATCTAATATTGTGGATTTGGTTGAATTTTCAAAGCCATTTGGTGATGCATCTAGTCGTTCATATCTCAAGTGCTTTGAGGGGAGAGGTGTGGGAGAATAAGCTGCTTCCTCAGGTTGGAGAAAGGTCTGGTTGGTGAAGGGTAAAGAAGGATAACTGTCAAACTTAAAGTAAGAGGGAGTCGAAATTGGAGGTGCACTGGGATGGGCTTCCCAGTGGACAGGAGATGATGGGAAAGAGTTCTCCTTGCTACTTTGGCGATGTTTCTTCGGCAAAGTGTTACTCTTGTACTTCCACACAAGCTGCTCAACATCTTCCTCCCTCTTCATTTCTTTAAAAGAGTTTCTTTCCAGTGTGTACCTTTGGAGCTCCCTCTCAAGCTCTTCTCTCTCTTGAGCCAGTTTCAGGCAATGACTCAGGTTCCCCCTCTCCCGCTCATGTTCCATTTGGAGAACTAGAGTGCTTGCTGTTGTATATGGCTGACCGAAGCTAGATCTGAGATGTGGGAGCACCGGAAATACTGGAGTTATTTCTCTGTTGTGGTGATTGATGGTGGTCAGGCTACTGTTAGTGTACAAGCTGCAGTGATCAGGATCATAAGTTGTCTTCTGATCTGTAACATACAGGTTGTGATGTTCTGTGTCACACATTTCACTTGTAGAGTCGTCCTTGGGTTTACAAGATGAGAAATCAACAGAGAGCACATACGGCAGATCTTTCTTGTCCTCCCTTTCCAAGTGTAGTGAAACCGACCTTCTGACTCTCACATGTTGGTCATACTTTACATTCTTCTTGCTGCCGACACTTAAGGTGTCATTGTCATACTGTGGGAGTATGAACCGCCCATCTGGACCTCTAGAGATCAGTTCAATTGAAGGAGAAATGAGAGAGGTACTTTTAGTAAGTCTGCTGTAGTTTGACATTAACTGCTTGTGCTGATGAGTATTCTCAGTGCTGGAGGAACAGTCTGTCTGCAAGGAGGAGGTGGTGGAAGAAGTTGTGGGATAGACTGAGCTGGTGGGAAGGAGGCTTTTCTTCAACAAACTGTCTGGAGTACTGGAGCCTGAAGTCTTTCTGTGAGAGTGAAGAAGAGAAGGGAGGTAGTGGTGACAGAGGAAAATTGTAAGAGGAGGAGAAACAGACTGTGAAAATAAGACAGAGTGAATGAGGGGGTGGGAAAATTGTAGTCCGAGAAAGACCAAAACAGCAGCAATAGATAAAGATATGAAATAGAAAAATGCTGGCATTTTCAACACTATCAAAAGGAACCAAAAGGAAAGGTCAAAGGGAGGTTTGACAATGAATTGATAAACTGGTACTCACATTGTTTGGGTGCATTTATAGATGGCAGGAGGGGGATCTGGAAAGGGAGGGAGAGGTGTGAAATGGTATCTGACACATTAGGGTACAACCACACTGACCAATAAGTAAAAACATAATCTACCCTAACAAGAAACCATTAAAAAGCCCAAGGCAGCCACGCTTGTCCAAAAGTTAATTACCCTTACATTTATCAGCCACTAATGAGAAATTACCCTAATTAGCAAGCAATGTAAATGACATCAATAATGTTCAGAACTGGATGGAGGAGTAAGGACAAGAGAAGTGCCAAATCCATGTAGAAGGGTATGATTTATACAACGACTAGGAAGTGCCTCAATATTTTATTGAATAAATGATGCAGTTCATCAAAGTGAGTGTCTCTAGAGTGTGGGCCATTTTACCATCCTTTTTCCCTCTGCGACGTTGGTTCCTCTTGCGGCTAATTATGCAGGCTGACCCAAGCAGCAGGACAAGAGCCAGGCACATGAAGCCGACGCCACCCAGCACACCGGCCAGTAACGGTTCTGGGACAAACTCCAGGAGGCGAGATGTAGCAGAGTAGCTCTCCGTACCTGTGACACAGAGATTAATGTTGGAACATGGAAGTTGACACATTAAAGCCATCAATTTCTAAGCAACCAGAGTGATATAGGTACAGGGGCTTTATAATTCCTCTGTTACATTTGTCCAGAACTGGTGTGCAGGTCCATGTGGCTTGAAAGTTGTAATCAGTGCTATAAAGAACCATTGTGTGCAAGTTTCTATCTGTGAATCCCATTTTGAACGTTTTTCTTTGGGTGAGGGGAAACAGTACGACCTAACAAGTTGTAGATTTGTACTTCTCATAAAAAAAGTTATTGTCAAAGAATTTTTCTTTTTCTCATTAGACCACGTCTTCTACAAGTATAGTTTGTCAATTTTATGTTGAATATATGGCTATGAAAGAATTTCAAACCACCCTTAACTTCTTGGTTGCTTTTTTACTCATTTTCTGTGCAGCCTTTATGCCTGTTCATGGCATCATGTTCCACAGTGTATGTTTAAACAAACCAACCAAAACAAAAGACTATCTTCAGTAGATAAACAGATCAGGTGTGAGTCATCAATTATCCCCTCACTGCCAGATTGTAAGCATGGTTACTTGGCCAAGCTAGCAAATGTTTTAACATTCTGTTTCTCTCTGCCTTAGAAATCCACAGTCCTGACCTTGTCTTTGAATCTAAACCAAGAAGTTCTGGAACCCTGAACCTTCCACCAACTCAACCGCCCCGTGACTCAGCTTTTGTGACAAAGCAGCCAAAGTCCCAAAAAACCTGAAGAATTATCTTTGATTAATGCAATAAAAGAAAAAGTCTTACTGATCATACTGCCTTTTACAAATGTTTGATGCTATTAATACCACAATAAATTTGTCTCATTTGCATCACAAACAGATAAATCACCACATATTGAAGAATTTAAACATTAGTCTCCATCCCTGATGAGCATAATCATCATAATCAAATCAAGATCATGTTTGTTTTGCAGGATTTGCACAATCAGACATCAAACTGAGATAATCAGCACAGCTGTTTAAAATAAAACAAAAATCTGAAAAGAACATTTTTGAGAAGTTATTAGTGATGGAAATAGCTCCACTAAGGCTTCAAATGGGCAGCAGCATTTGCTGGATCTCTGCATGTGCTTTAACTCTGAAGGGATGGGAGAAGAAAACGAGAAGGATAAGTTGAAGTGGGACTTTGAAGAAGCGACAGTGGCTCTTGAACACCTACCCATGGTGGAGACATTGACTGATGGACTGGGCTCGCTCAGCAACTCCCCACGACGAGAAAGCATCCGCAACTCGTACACACAGTCCTGGAAACGGCATCACGTAAACACACACAGCAGGGAGGACAGTGGATGAAACCGGCACTTTGTCAACACGTGGCTGTGTCTGCAATGCTAATGAAGTTCATTTGAATTCATGCAGGCTCATACAAGACAGAGAAAAGATAGGCGAAACAGGCAGCAGGAGGAGAAGGGAGTGCACACAGAGTGGCAGGCGACAGGACAGTGATAACTGTTGTGTAATGTGCATAATTAGGAGTTTACAAAGTATAACTACTGAAGTAAGGGAAAAAAATCTTTAAATTATTTAACAGTATGGGCTGATTAGACTAGGGAACAGAGCAACTGGCTTCATTTTTACCTTCTCCAGACCCCGAACTACTATTTGGCTGCTGTTGGCACTGATGTCTTCATCCAGAATAAACCACTCCCCTTCTCCGGTGCGGGATTGGAGAACAAAGCCTGTGATGGGGGGCTGCTGAGCTTCAGGAAGAGCCCATTGCAGAACAACACCTGCTGAGCCCTGATTAGCAGACAGCGACACAGGGGGCTTCAGTTTATTTCTCCTCTCTGGAGGATCTGATGCAGAGAGAATGAGAGAGACTGAGTGAATCAGTGGGATACGCTCTGGCGGAAAAATTAAATTAGCGAAGAGGAAATTGCTGCCGACACCAATGCTGAACCATGAGAGTTGGAAGGGAGCAAGGAAAGAGGCTAACGTTACTTCCTCTGAGAATTCAAATGGATTCATTTCTTATATGTAAAGTTTGCCTTCAAGTTGTTTGGTGATAAACAACATAAAATGTGTACAGCATCGTCAATATTGTTATCTGGGTTATAGAAAGTTTAACTAATACAGAAAAGAGAAAAATCACTGAATAATTTATTGTACTCAGAAATACAATAAAAACTACATTTCTTGCCAAATACAATCTGAGCTTGTGTTGTAAAGTTGTCAAAATTATTTCTCTCAAGACTAACAGCAGATGTGTCAGCATTTCAACGTTTCAGTTGTTTACTTTCTGTCCAAAACAATTTAATGCATCTTGAAGCTAAAAAATTATTTAACACCAACATCTTCACATACCCCACCCTGCACGATCTGGTTTTGAAAAGGGGTTGTGTGGAAAGGTTAAGAACCATTAAGATTTTACCTGTTGCAGAAACAGTATATTTTTCAGTGACCTCAACTTAGAAAAACTCCAAGCTTAAAACCTGAGTGATTCATTCAAACAGGAGTTTGTTTAAGGACCTAACATTCCTTGAAGGAATGCAAATCGCACCCACCACCTTTCATACCAGAATTTTTAGATTAAGATGTTCTTATGTTGAGAAAGGAATAAGTTATAGCTATATTGGTCATATCTTGAAAATCATATTGACTGTCAACTACTACCACACTAAATGTTCTCATGAACCACTGCATAGATTTTAATGAAATTCTCAGAAAATGTCTACATCTCAGTTAGTTTTAAAGATATTGAGCCAATTTGCTAACAGTTAAACAAGGTTGACCTTACATGATCTGGTAATGCTCAGAGTACATGTTAGGGATGACTGTCAACTACAACCACAGCAAATTTTTGCTTAAAATCTGCAAATATGAGTTGACTCTAAAAGTTATGTACTGTAGATGTACATCCAATTATTACTTTTTCAGGGTTTCATTAAAGTCCATTCAATGGTTTATACAATATTTTGCGACAATGCTCAGCTGCTACCACTAAATTTTAGCTCAACATTTGTACATTTGACTAAGTTGTCGCAATTTCTTCTATATTCTAAGGCCAGTTGGCTGTAGTGGCCATCTTGAACTGGGGTGACTCCAAACGTTTATCAGTTATAGATAATGATTCAATGATTACACAGAGTTTCATTCAGATCCATCCATTGCTTCATGATCTTTTGCTAAAAGTACATATAAACAAACACATGCACACACACGAAGCTGGGCAGAAACTTTGTCCCTTCACTGTCAGCGGTGGGCAATAAAAACCTTCATGCCATCATTATTCAGGCAGAAATATGATATTCCTGCCAGATGTGCTTTCAGCTGATGCTTTTTTTGTGCTTGTAAACAACTATGTAATGTGTACAAAATATTGTTTGCATGAACCACTATGAGACTGAAGTAGTTTTCAGACAACAGCAATCCACTTTAAT
>JAOXNZ010000038.1:22831977-22846678 GCA_028566095.1 Kryptolebias brasiliensis
AAACAGAACAAATTCACAGCTGAAATCCACAAGGTGGCTTAAAAAAAAAGCTCCCCTGTGAGCCACAGCAGCCTCGTCCAACCCATTTTCCTGACAGGAATGAAACCGGACAGCTCCTCGATCAGAGTTTCAGAGCAATCAGCTCTGGCTTTGACCCACTTTTTCTTTCAAGATCCGCTCAAGAATAATCAGTCTTTCCTTTTACGTCTGACTCCTCCTAATCCTCTGATCTTTCCACCAACCAGCTGCTTCTGAAGAACGTCGGAGAAGAAAAATCAGTTTTCACCAGCAGATATATAACTGTAGAGCTCACATCCAGGAGTGACAGACAAAAAAAAAAGTAGTTTCTGTGGGAGAAAAAGCGAAATCGTTCAGATGAGATCCTCTCTCTGGAGCAACAAAACATTTCTGGTATCTTATGAGCTTCTCTGCTTTCTGGCAAGAAATAAATTGTTTTATTGCAGTAATGTGAATTCAGAAATCACAACAATGTTTTCCCACTTTTGCAATCTAACTACTTCTGCATGTTCGTGTTATTTCAGCCGTTCCTTTATTAAAACCTTCAGCTCATTCAGGAGATGGCTGAAATTACTTTTGGTTTTTGTAGCTTTTAGACTTTTTAAAATATTTAACTTTATTTACAAATATTTTCCCTATAGAAATACATTGTTCTTTGAAACCTGCCTCAGGAAACTGTCTTTAATTTTGCTTTCTTAAGCTACATGTAGCTGCTACTTTCAGTTTTTAGCAAGTCTTTGGCTACTATTAGCTTTTAGTTAACTTTTTGTTGCTTTTAGCTTCTAGCTACTGCTATCTACTTTTGACCAGCTTTTTGCTACATTTAGCTAACCTTTGCCTACTTTGCAATTTAGCCAGCCGTTTGCTATTTTTGGCTAACATTTTGTTGCTTTTAGCTAGTCTTCTGCTACTTTTAGCTTCAAGCTACTGTTTTGCCACTTTCAGCTTTTAACTACCCTTTTAGCTACCTTTAGCTTTTAGCTAGCCTTTTGCAATTTTTAGCTGTTAGCTAATGCTTTGCAACTTTTAGCTTAGCTACTTATATCTAGTGTTTCGCTTCTTTTATCTAGGGCTTTGCCATTTTTAGCAAACATTTCTCTCCCTTTAGCTCGTGTTTTGCTTCTTTGCTTTTAACTAGTACTCTGCTTCTTTTAGCTTTGACAACTCAGTTTCAGCTTCTTCAGTAAATTTCAGCAAAGCTGTTCAACACTTTATTTTCACTAATAAGGTGATTTCTCCTGTTTAGTTTCCTTTCGCGTGTTTATTCATGTCAAGGCGCTGGATTCATCACTTCACTCTGTCCTGTTTTGGTACCAAAATCGTGCAGCATTCACTTGCAATCAGACATCTAGGATTCACCCATTGAAACAGCAGTTTATACTCTATATGCATTTAAATTTGACTGTCTAAAACTGGGGTGGCACCTGGGGGGGCAGCAGATTGTATGGGGTTGGCCTGTGGCCTCCCGTCACCCCCCCCCCCTTAGCCCCGCCCCTGAATAAAAAGTCATTCTTCATATTTTGTTCCACTGATGTTCACACAGTGGCCTCCTGTCCTGACCAGCTCTGTCTGCACAGCTGACAGCGAAACATGGGAGGAAATAGGAGCCACTGGCTGCCCCCTCCCTTTCCATCCTTCCCTTCCCCTCCCTTGTTCTCTCCTTTCCACCATGCCTGCAGCTCCGCTATGAATTCAGAGGATATAATCAGCCTCCACATAGTGGCACAGTTACCTCGGCCTCCTCTAAAAATGGGCTTTCCAAAGCAGAAGAAACACAAAGAGAGTTGGTTCAGACGTGCGTTTGCTCCAGCAGTGATCCCACCAAACACAGCGCCTAACAAAGACCCCCGGCGTGAAATCCCTGCTGTCATGCATACCAGAGACAAAGACAAAGCTGGGACTCTGATACAGGAAAACACACATTTAAACTAATAAAAGCTCAGATTGATCCAAACAGGAGCGCTTGGTGCAGAGATGCTGCAGAAACCAGGACACTTTCAGCCACACAGACTGACTGGCTGATGGTTTCTGTTTAATCCCAGATGAGCTGATGTCGGAATGAAACCCGGAACGCGTCCTAAAGGAAGCAGCTTTTTTGCGGCTTTCCGATCAGATTTTCGCCGCGGAGCGCAGACCGCGCCGCCCCCGGTGACATCCTGCGTCCACACCCGCAGGCCCAGAGACAAGCCCGAACCGGAACACGCTGAATTTAGCACCCCCAACAAGGTCAGCATTGAGTCAGGAACTCACTGTGATCCGGGGAATGTTCTTCTTGCCCTGATAGCCAGACATCTTCACCGGTGGTTCGGGGTTTTTACGCTGCGCCTTTTTTTCGGATCAATCCAACGGGGACGTGCAGGACGGATGATGATGAGGAGGAGGAGGAGGAGGAAGTAGGTCACAGCTGATCCGTCAGGGACCACAACCCGAAAGTATCCGACTATGTCCGAACTCGGTACCGCTGCCTGACAGCCTCCCCGGGTCTCCACCAAGATCCTCTTCCTTCCCAGACGGAGTCAGACAAGAGCGGAGCAGAGGGAGGGAGGGGTCGCTCCAGAGCCTCTTCTCCATGAAAAGAGCCCACGGAGCATGCGCAGAGCCTCGCCCTGCTCCATTGACAGGCGAACAGCACTAATGCCATCAATTGCTCTCATGGATTAGTGGTGGTGGTGGTTGGGGTGGGGGGGGATGCAGCCTGCAAACATTCCCAGGAAGAAGAAACGCCCAGCAGCCATCTTAACTCAGAGTTTCATCCGCTGCAGTAAAAAGCTGACAAACTGCTGGTGACAAGGCCGGACTTTCCAACAGGCCTGCAGGCGCAGTAGCCCAGGGCCCCAGGATTCAGGGCCCCCCAAAACAGTATTATTGCTTTTAATGTGTAAGCCCACATCACTGGGAGTTTTACTGTGTTGAAGCCTTTGTTGATTAGCAGCTGCTTAATTTGTTCTGGTGAGTTTCTGCCTAATTTCTGCTCAATCTTCCCACATAAGTGTCACTTTACAGCCCAAGGTAACTCCTTTAAAAAAAAATAACTCCTGTAAAACACCATGAAATGTTCTTCTTGAGAGTATCCTAAAGTATTTTGTATTTTGTCACTTTGGTTTCCACTTAATACAACCTTTAAAATCTGTTAAACAACCAGAGAAGAACATGACTGACTTTGCTACAGATTTCATCGACAGTTTATGACTTTTCAGACCATTTGCTGCACCGCACTGCTCCTGCAACCCCTAATGTTTGCTAAGGACACCTTTAAAGACATTCTGTGCAGGTCTTAGTTGAATGAAAAGGCATCTACCGTGATCATCCTTTCACAAGAGTCATTTTAGGAGGCTCTTTTTTAAAGAAAGGATGTAAAATAATGTTTGGGTCAAGAGATTTACTGTCTAAAGTCTAATATTTACAAAAAAACAGAGTAAAGATCCTAATAGTCAAGTGAAACTAGTAAAAAGTGCAAAAAATTAAGTAATGGGATGAATTTTTATGAAACTTGCAGAACAAAAAATCACTTTGTGTACGTCTACAACTGATTAACCTTTGGAGTTAACCTGATTCAAGATGGATGCCACAGCCAACTGATCTTAGAAAACACCAAAAATGGCTGTAACTCTCTAATATTTGGTGTGGTAGTAGCTGAGACTACTACCCCAACACATATCTGAGTGCTAACAGACTGCACAAATTGTTGTTTAAGATTTTTGCCATTTACTGTTTGGAATAAAAGGCAAAATATGTAATGAACCAACACAAAATTGGCTATAATTTAGTAAAAATACAAATGTTGAACTAAAATTTGATGTGGTAGTAACTGAGCCTGATTCACTGTGAGTGTGAGGTTGCACATAATGTTATTGTCAAGGTGTGACCAAAACAGACAGCGGGTGATATGCATTCTTTCAAGGTCATCATAAATCCCAGCTGAAATGTCTAATTCTTTACGATGTTATTCACATTTTGTGCTCTAAACGATCTTCTGCCACTGGGTCTAACATGTAAACCTGCTTCAAAACATCCCATCAAAGTTAATAAATATAACTTTTAAATTATTAACAGTTTCGGTACATATTTAAATCAGTAATCCATTATCAGAGACAAGAAAAGTAACTTCATACACATGTACTGCTTGATGTAAAAGATATAGCGAAGAGTGGATTTGCGACCAATCAATACATAACGTGATACCATGACTCAACACACACACCCAAAGCTTTTAACTGCACCCTGAGATCTTAAAGATGAAATAAAGGAACCAATTAGATGTGCTGAGAATAATTTTTAGCTCTAAAACCTGCAGGTTTTCCTGCAAGTCATGCAGACCCACACCTTCAATTCTGCTGCATGCGAGCCTGAAAGAACCTGGAACCTCAAGGAAAATATTTTATATCAAGTGAGTCATTTATGAATCAACTCAATCATCTTTAGGGTTACATCTGAGGGCTCTGCAGGTGTTTGTTTTACCATCAAACAGTCAGAAAGAGGAGCAGTGAACTCTAACAGGGCCACTCCCTCTGGCTCCTCTGCATGACGGGCCCAATTTTTACTCAGATACGACACAATGCTTTCTGGGAAATGTAGTCTGATCAAGTTGCCTAGATTATCCAAGATGAAATAACTCAGATGGGTGGCTGGAAGTGGCACGTTTTTAGGTTGGAATGCAAAAACAAATTGAATCTGCACAGAGGTTTAAGCGCAAAAACAGAAGGGAACATTTTTTTAAAAAAAGGAGGAGGTTTGGGAAAATGATCTAAAATTAGGAGGTGAAATTGAAAACAATCACCCGTTTATTGTCATCCAGGTTCTGGAGGGCTTCCTTCCCGGAGCTCTCCCGGATCTCCACCTTCCTCGGCTGGTTGGTGACTCCTGCGCCGCCGCCGCCGCCGCCGCTCCTTCCTCTGCACGCCGACAGCGCGTCAAAGTCCAGCGTCTTGCTGTCCGCGGAGTCTTCCACCGGGCAGAACACGCCACAGAATTTCTGCCTGGGCCTGGGGGGGCTGTCGGAGCCCACGATGCCGTGAAAGAAAGGAGGCACTCCCCCGGTGGTTGACATGCCTTTTATTGTTTAAGCTTCCTGGAGCGCAGCCGCCGCCTTCACCGGTGCTCGAGCGCAGGTGGTGACAAAAGGAGGAGAGTCCGCGGGGTTACAGCTGCGCGGAAACACTCCCACAGCTCAGATGGACAAGATCTGCATCCGTCTACAAAGCCCTCATCCATCCATCCATCATTTGAGGGGAGACCTGGTTTTCTCAGAGCCGGAAAGCTGAGGGAGGCGGATGTTTCCTGGTGACGGGAGCGCGTCAGACCTCCAGATCCACAGAGTCCTGCAAGTCAGGGGGTCCGAAAGCTGCTCAGACGGTGTCCGAACGTCTCTGCCTCAGCTGAGGTGAAGAAGCATCAGAACCCCGGAGAGTTCCTCAGAGTCACACCCAGTCCGGTCCGACAGTCCGGGGCGCTGTCCCTTCAGAACCCCCACACCTCCCAGAGACTCGAGCTCTGACCAGGAGAAAAGTCTCCCCTGCAGGTCCCACTTATATAAATCAGAATTCTAATTATTGAGTTTATAATCAAAAATATCTGCCTTTAAGTGGCCTTTTATTTCTCTGGAGTAGTTTGATTTCATTTCCAAAAACATTAATCAAAGAAGTAAAGAGAGCATTCCAACATTTTATAAACTAAAACTTTTCTTACTTTAGTCAAAAATCGATTTTATTTTTATTTCCACATAGTGTCAACGCACAACATAAAATAACTGTGTGGACACTTTTAACTTTAGCTAGACTTTTGCTACTTTAGCTTTTAGCTACTATTCTGCCTCTTATTTTATTTTTTAGCTAGCCTTGTTCAGCTTTAGGCTTTAAGCTTCCATTCTGCTCTTTTAGCTTCTAGCCTTTTAGTACTTTTAGCTAGCCTGTAGCTACTTACAGCTTATAGCTACCATTCTGCCCCCTTTTGCTTTTATTTTTCAGCTAGCCTTTTGCTAATTTTAGCTACCAGTTTGTTACTTTTATCTTTAATGTACTGTTCTGCTTTTAGATTCTAGCTAGCCTTTTGCTACTTTTATCTTTTACCTACTCTTTTGCTATTTCTAGCTTTTTGGTAATATTTTGCATCTTTTAGCCTTTAGCCAATGTTCTGCCTCAGTTCGTGTTCAGCTTCTTTTAGCTAGTTTTTGGTCCTTTTAGGTAGCGTTCTGCTTTTTTAACTTTTAGCTTACTTTCTGCTTCTTTTAGCTTTCAGTTACTGTTAGCTAGTGACTCTTTAGGCTCTTTGTTACCAGCAGCCTGTTGTAAAGACAATAATTCCCATTTCTTCAGCTGAATCTAAGGAAAGCACAGATGACAGTTTGACAGAAAATATGATATCAGCACCAACAATGTGATTCTCAAAGAGCTGAAACTCTGACATACAGGATCAGGATGATGTCTTTAAATGGATGTTACTGGATTTTAAATCAGGTTTTGTTTTTTTGGTTCCTCTTCACTTTTGTTTAGTTTTCCTCCTGCTTGACCTGCAAATGAAATAAACTCACAGCTGCAATTAGACCACATCATCATCATGTTTTTTTTATTTATTTTATAAATATCACATTCTGATGCCACAGTTCCACCCCTGAAAATGTCTGATCTCTTAGCATTCAGTAAATCTGCCAGCTTTCACTCGAACCCTGATATCGATCATTAACCCCTTAAAAAAAAAAAAAAAAAAAAAAAAAACTTATGCTGAAGTCTGTGTTTTTGAAATTTGCACACTTGACAGTTTTAGCTCCACGCTGTCTTCACTCACAAGGTTTTAATTCATCTGGAGGACTCGTTCAGCCGTCGTTATTCACCTCAGTCAATGCACTGTATTCACAGCTGCGTTGTTGGATTTCTCTGCCTGAGTTTTGTCATAAAGGTGATGTTATCAGTGCATCACAGAAATGACATTGTGCAACATACAACAACGATCTGATATCCAATTACCGTTTAATACCATGACAGCAGATTGTGCTTTAAAAACGTGGAAGGTGGAAGACAAGAAAATATATATATCTCCTGCAGATGAACAGTATCTGAAAGATCCTTCAGTTAATCATCTACTGTTGATCAAGTTTTCAGCTAACAGTTCTTTAAGAATAACCTTGTTGGTGCAAAATTCTTATTTTATGTTTGTCAAACTGTAATCTCTGCTAGTTTTTATAGATTCAACAAAAACAAATTGTGAATAAATTGTGTTTCTATGACTGGCTTTCAATATTACGAGCTAGAAAGGTAGCAATTCGGCTAGTAAATTTAGCTCATTTCTTTGGTATTTTCTTATACATTTACCCAAAAGAAATTGAGAAAATGGGATCAAAAAGTGTTTTTGTGAGAGGTTGCTGTTATCAAAATCACTAGCTAGCAAGGTACTAGGTAGCTCCCTAGCTAGTACCTTACTTCCTAGTAAAATTAACTAGTTTTTTTGTTTGTTTTTTTTAAATAGACTTGCTTTTTATCTTTGTGAAAAGCTGCTAGCGTTAAAGTTACCTTGTGGCAATTACTATTTTATTAGCGAGCTAGCTAGTAACTTACTAGTTAGTAACATTAGCTAGCTGTTTTTGGTATTTTTTTATAGACTCACCTAAATAAACTAAATAAATAGGTACTTATCCTTAGTAGTGAGCTAGCTAGTAACGTGATAGCTAGTTTCTTTTGTATTTTTTTAAAAACTCAACTAAAGAAATGGGATTAAGTTGTGTTTCTGTGACAGGTTGCGGGTATTAGAAGTCCTAGTTAATGGTTACTACTTGCTAGATAGCTAGTGTCTTTGGTATTTTACTCATAAAAAAATGAGAACAAATTGTTTCTGTTAGCCGCTGGTTCTATAAGTGCCTAAAAATCCAAATTACAAATGTTTTTGCTTTTTTTTTTTATTGTCTTAGGTGCCAATCCTACACAGGTTGAGTTCAGGAGCCTTAATGGTTCACATGTTTGAGGTAAATTGTTTACCAAATAAAAACAGAAAATTTAAGGTACTGAACAGAACGTGAATGAAACATTTGCCAAATTCCAAAAAAACTTAGAAAGACCTTTAGAAAGCCTAAAGAACTATTGGTCAAGATTACTTTAAAAGAGTCTGGCTGCTTGGATGCAAAAAAAAATGCAGAAATGACTCACAGGTTTGTGAATAAGTAACATCCAACCTGCTTAGTTTTGTCTTTATGAACCTGTCATGATGCTCAGTGTTTAACTTTTCATTGTATAACTGGTACGACTGATCATGAACATTTGTTCCTGTGCGTATAAATCAATATCTGCTGCATGGTGATCGATAAGAACAGCCAGTCAGAAACAACTAACACACCGAGGAGACAAAAGCTCTCTGGTAAAAGAGGCCATGAAAAGCATTTTAGCAGCAAGTGAGTTCGTGTCGACGCAGTTTCCATAACAACATGGTGGGCAGCAAACGGCTCTGCTGCTGCCATTAACGCTCCCAGAGGCCTGCGTGGGGGTGGGTGGTCGTCTCTGCAGGAAGGCAGCCGGGGAGGATTCTGAGAAGAGGTGAAGGGGGTCAGAAGAGAGGAGGCTGAATCCTGCCTCCATCCTCACTGATCAAATGTGACAAACACCAAAACGCAAAAGTTTCCGATAGTCAGAGGGGTAAAGTTGGCAGCGATGAACGGATGGAGGAGCCAGAGGAAGAGGAGGGGGTTCTCTGGAGAGGAAGGGCATGGCCCTGGCATCCAGAACAGATGTAGGACAAGCGGTGAGATCAGCAAAAACACGAAGAGATCCTCTTATTGGCTGCCGTGAGCGAATACACAAGGGACCGTCTTATTAGATTATCAGCTCTGTTCAGTCCGAAAGCAGGAAGTGAAATCACAGAGGATGCATCGAGCAAATCTTTCACTGAGCAAACGGATTTAAAACTACAAATAAAAAAGAAAAATATCTGGATTTAGAAGACATTAACTCTTCTTCTGGACAACCCAATGAACGTCCCACAGTCACAGATGATCCATAACTGGACATGGAAATTACTTTAATGCGGCTCATAAAATTTTATTTTAGTGGATCTTTAGTTTATGTGTCTTATATAGTCTTTATGAAATGTCGATGTCTTCTTTGCCTTTTGGCTTCTCTCTTATCAGGGGTCGCCACAGCGGATCATCTGAGTCCAAGTCCAGTTCCCCCTGGCACCCTGCTGGTTAACAACCCAGGCAGACTGAACCTGCGGTTGTTGTTAACCTGAACCCAACTGATCCGTTAAAGAAGTTGTAGGTCTTTGGACCGGCCCCAGAAGTGCACAAAAAGTCCCGTTCCGATGGCTGGTTTTACATCAGTTCTTTGACTTTGTGTTTGGACACGTATGACCTTTGGCATCCACCAGGATGTGCTGCAGCACCCATACTTCCCATGGCTGCCAACTTCATCTATCCGTTTAAATTAGCTCCACGCGGTGCTCATTGGGTTCTTAGAAATGTTGAACTAAACTGGACAAAGGTAGTGACACGTTTGTATTTACAGCAGACGAACAGTAACTGAAAATTATAAATTAAAAATAAAATAAAAAGAGAATAAATACCTGAGATGCATCGGACTTTTTCCAGTTCATTAACTGCATGCATAAGGCTTAAAAAATTGTTATCTTGGCTGCTCTAAATATGTAACAAGCTGCTAAACCCAAATTCCATAAAAGATAAAATTTATTTTTTTATGTAAACAAAACACTTGTTCATCCCTTAAATTAGGTGCATTTATGCCTAAATGATGTGTGTTTTGTAGTTTATCAAGTGAAAAAAACAAAATTCCTCTAAAAAGCAACTGTAAGAAAGGACGAAGTGGCATTTTTCTGCAACACATTCAATAATTCTCACAGAAAACTGCTTCTTTTCTCCGTGTTTTCACCTGGAATTAAGAATCCCCGCCGTATAATCTGCCTGGATGCTGAAGGGATGAAGTCTCTTCAGCAGAAGGATGGAGCTGGAGCTGGAGCTGGCCGCCACCCGGTAACCCTTAGCAACGCCAACATCGGCTGCAGTGGGAGGAGCCACGCATCTCAGAGCGCCCGGATTGGTCGAGATCAGGTGTTCTGAGGTTCCATTAAAGGAAAGACGGAGGAAGCGTCGTTCAGGAAGGAGCTGCTTTAACATCAGAAGGTTTGGAAGGAAACGGTGGCAAAACATTCCTGACACATTAAAGATTTACTTTTAATTCTCAGACAATCACTTAAATATCCATCCCATAATTATATACTAAAAACTATACGATGTTGTTGTGTTGTTGAACTCATTCTGACTAAGAAAAGTTTCATTTTAGTTTAATTTATACAACATTTCCAATCTTTTAGGTCAAAACAAAACTAGATGGAACCTTTTTTTATATTGTGTTGTTTTTATTCCATTTATAAAAAAGAATAAAAAGCATTTTGAAGACTATACCAGCAGATTATCTGCCACGGGATAGTTCGGACATTTAGAAGTGGGGTTTTGTGGGATAGATGAATAAATATCTAACCTCTCATAGATAGCTCTGTAGTTTGGAGGAATGGAGTTTAGTTCTGACTGGACCGACAAGCTAACGGCTAGTTACTACTTTTGTCTTTAACTGGCGATTAGGTTTTTATAATTAACATCATTGTTATTTGTCAAAATTAAAAACGCAAAGTCAAAAATAGAAATGGTTTCACTCAGGTCATTTTATTGACAAAATGTTTTCAGTGTTTCCAATGTAGCAGGAAAAAGAAAAAGCAAATTTATCGTTACAAGAACTACTTTTCGACCATCAGTCTTTCTTTCCTCGGGCCCTGAAACTAAAAACGTTCTTTTGTTTTTCTGCACTTTTTAAAACGTGATTTTTGTCAAACTTGATTCCTGTTATGTGTGTTCACAACCTCTCTCCAACACTAAGAAAAAAACCACAAATACAAGTAAAAAGAATCAAAGTCTCAGCTTCAAAAGCTGCAGGAACAAATAGAAGCAGAAGCTCGAGGGTCACATCAAAGAAAAAAGTGTTTCAGACACAAAGTTTCAAAGAAAAAGTTGTTTGTGCTGCGAATCCTTTAAAGCCAGTTCGTCATCTTTTTGACCTGTTGTGAAATTAGACACCAAAGTGTTTTCTGATGAGGAAGCAGAGCTAGCTGTACCAAACTAAGTGTAAAAAAAAAAAAAAAAAAAAAAGTCAAACGTAAAGGCAGCTTCGATCGCCTTCACTCAAACTCATTTCACCATTTTACGTAAAAAACCCATAAACCTGTCAACACGGTGCTGGGCAGGCAGGTAAGCAGAAGAGAAGAACACTGAAAATGTTGAGTTTGACTCCTGAATGGCTGCTGCAGGCGTGCAGGACAAACCCCAGCTGTGCAAAACTTTCCATCTCACCGCACACAAGATCCTCACAAGTCATTTAATTCTTAACCACGTCGATTCTTGTATTTCACGCTGAAGAAAAAAGAAAAAAAAAAAAGATGAATACGCTTCTAGAGTGCGAACATTATCGATCCAGTTTCTGCTCATACAAAAACTGACCCCGATCCAGCTTCAGACACGCCTCGCTGAACCCAAAAACTACAAACCGACGCTGCGGCCGAGCGTCTAAACTCCAACTTCCTTCTGCGAGAAGCTGCTGCTCCTCAGCTGCATCACGTGAACGCCATCGCTTTGAGACACCGGAGTCCCTTCATCTGCAGCTCCACGGAGTATCCCAGCATATTTAACGAACATTTTGGAGTGCAGGACTGGCTTTACTGGATGTTCAGTCCTTAAAAATAGTATCTCTGAACTTCAGATCTTTGAAGAACCTACTTATAGAAAAGTAAACTACTTTTATTACTTTGCGAAATACTTTCTTTTTTTTTTATAAAAATCATTCAAGGTACCCTAAAAAATTACTCGTGTGTAATACTGAGCTCCAAAGGAAGCGAGATTTGATTGGTCAGGAGGCAGACAGACTCACTACAAGAACTGAAAGGGACAGTTCAGATCTTTTGAAGTGGGGTTTTGTGGAAAGGTTATGAACAGTTAATATCTTACCTGTTGTAGAAAGCGTATTGAGCGACCTCAGTTTGGAGAAATTCTGACCGGATTGATGGGCTAACGGCTAGTCTGAGACCAAAGTGGATTGCTGCCGTCTTGAAATGACAAATCTAAAAAAAACATTCATATCAGTTCATGCAAAAAGTTATTTAGAAAACCTTTAACCACTGTCAGTTTAGCCCAGCGTTTCAACACGTTTCCATTCTCTAATTCCATACTTCAAGACACTTTGACATCAAAACACCACTGTGGTTTTGGCACTGATCAGATTAGCCATTAGCTCGTCAATCTGGTCAGAATTATACTCCGTTCCTCCAAACTGAGGTTGTTCAAAGAGCTATCTACAACAGGTAAGATATTTATTGTTTTATACTCTTTCCACAGAATCCCACTTCAAAAGATCTGAACCATCATTTTAAACACTAGAGGATTTTGGACAGGCTACAGAAACCTGGAGGTATCCGCACTGAACGCTGCCTGAACACACGTCCACTGTTTCCACTCGTCACAGAGCGGGATTCATTCAGAACTTCCCCTGCTTGTCCTCTTAAAACGATCAGGAAAAAAAAATAAAAAGGTTCAGATGCAATAATTGTTTGTGGTTTGGGTTGGCCACTCCTTTTGTAATTAAAACTTCTCAATAAAAAAAAATACTAATGTCAAATAAATAAAAGATAAAACTTACTAAATAAAAAAGAAAAATGGCCACCTTCAGTAAAAGGCTTGATGACATTTTCAGTCTGCGCAGCCGACTCTCTGAATTTGGTCAAGATTTAAGTGCTGGGGCTACATGTGCAGGCGGCACAATCTGTGGTCAGCTTTAAAACAGTCCTGCTCTAATGTCAGATAATCAAAGGGCGACCCCTCCCTGCAACCCCCCCGTTATAAACCCAATTACTGGAGAACATGACCTTGGTCATTCATGAAAAGCTCAGACAAATAACTGAAGGGTATAAGGCTGGTGAAGAGAGGGGGGGTATCTACAGACAGAAAATAGGTGGTTAAGAAAAACAGAGGGGGCGGGGGTGGGACAGGAAGAGGGCTTTCCTCCTGAGAACATGTCAAATCTCAGGGTGGAGGGGGAAGGAGCAGGCAGGACAGGGGGATGAGAGACAGGCATTCAGCAAAACCTCCTCCAACATCTACTTCTCAGGCACTTGTCTTCAGTTTCAGCTTCAGAAAGAGCTGGCCGGTGGCGTGGTCAACCTCTTCCCGATGTAGACACTGAGAGGAAAGGAAAGGAAAAGACGCGAGATCAATGTCGGACGAGTTTAAAATCTGCAAACAACGATGGTTTACAACCACAATTACACACTGTGGAAAATGTGAATAAAAACAATGCAAATCCATGTTTTATTCACAGTGGAACATAATAAACATGTCAAATTTGTTTTGGTAAAAAAATAAGGTAATTTTAAATTTGATGGCAGCAACACATGTCAAAAATGTGTTAACAGGACTGAGAAAGAAACAGCTGGAGGATCATTCTGCAACTGATTAAGTTAATTGGCAGCAAGTCAGTAAGAGGACTGGGTATAAAAAGAGCAATTTAGAGGCTGAATCTCTGAGGAGTAAAGATGGGCAGAGGTTCACCAGTCTGTCACAAACTGTCTAAAATAGGGGGAGCAATTTCAGAATAATGTTCCTCAACTTATTAACTTATGTTCCTCCACAAATGCTGCTTAAAGCTCCATCAGGCAGAGAAGAAGCCAGATGTGACACCATCCAGAAACGCTGCCGTCTTCTCTGGACCTCATTTCAAATGGACTGAGGCAAAGAGGAGAACTGTTCTGAGGTCAGACGGGTCCAAACCACGGAGGAGAGGAACCATCCAGCCTGAAAGACACCTCTAAACCACAGACTGCATCTATTACAGCAGCATGGCTTCGTAGTAGAAGAGTCCAGGAGCTGAACAGACCTCTCACCAACTGCAAACATTTGGCACATCATGAAACAAAAAAATAATAAACCAGCAAATAAAACCCAAAACTGTTGATCAGACCATAATGGGACAACATTCCCTCTAAATCCTCCAGCAGCTGCTCTCCTCAGGTCCTGGATGTTTACAGACTGTTGGTAGAAGAAGAGGAGATGCTGCACAGAGGGAAACATCTGGAACAACTATTTAGAGACGTGTTGCTGCCATAAAATTCAAAATTACTGTTTAAATAAAAAAATTGTACAATTTCTTATTTTAAACATTTGCTGTTTACGACGTTCCATTTGGAATAAAATACAGGTTTAGAGAGTTGAAGATCATTCCATTCTGTTTTTACTCACATTTTACACAACTTTTTTGGAAATGGAATTGTATTTATAGGCAATAAAAGCAACAAAAACAACAAAGAAATAACACATTTCACCAAAATATAAAAGGTTACTGTTTTATTAGAACATCTTATCGTACGGCGATGTAAAACCCTGAGTGTCCAGCAGGAAAACTGGTACTTAATTGGCAACTCATTTGTACTCCAACATGTTCAACATTATCTGACTGAACAGCGCAGATTACTGTGCCGTGTTATCACTAACATGGCACTCCTGGGAGTGTCAGAGCTCAATCTGAGGCAGCAGGTGTGCAGCAGCTGCTCTGCTGAAACCAACAGCTGGTGTGTGTCTGTACCTGTCCAACAGCACCCCCTGCTGGCGTCGAACAGAAACGGCTACAGCCGCCAGAGTTTGGCCACAAATAAG
>JAOXNZ010000038.1:22916989-22927073 GCA_028566095.1 Kryptolebias brasiliensis
TTTTTTTTAATTTAATGCAAAACTGGAATCTGTCATATGGAGTCTAAGATTACTTGGATGACTTATTTTTCTTTTTTCTTTTACAGATTACCTTTGCCAAGTAAGTCAGCTGACTGGACACATTTTGGAGGTAAAACATTCACAGCATCACGGTGAGAGTAGATCAGATTAGGGATGGGCGATTGGACAAATATGTCGGCCATTAGAGATTATCGGCAGAATTTATTTGTTTGTTTTAAGAACGATATTTTCCACTTTAGCTTAGCTAAGTTAATTTTCCCTCTCAAGAGGTTTGGCCAGTAAATAAATGTACAATACGAATTCATACCTGGACAGGCTGATTGTGTGCAATCCACCTCATTCAATTCCAGCCAGGTGTCGGTCCAACCTGCAGCCAGACTGACAATTATCATCACACTAATTAAACAGATATGCTTGTTTTGTCCATATTACTGTTATCAGTCAAAGCTTTGGCAGGTCAGTTGCACCGCCGACCTCCTGTCTTTCATTTTGGCTCTGGTACAGGTTGTTTAAAGACATTATCCTGCAGGTGCCGTGACGATAAGGCCATCATGTTAGAAGTTAACCACGTGTCTTCAGTGCCATCAAACTGCTTGTAGCTTGTAATATCAGCTCGGAGATGGTGGCACCACTCAGGTGTAGTTTTTGTTTAAGGTTTAAATCATTACCTCCACCAGGGAGGTTCTGTTTTCAGTACCGTCTGTCTGTCTGTTTACAAGATTACTCAAAAAGTTATGAACAGATTTTCATGAAATGTTCAGGAAATATTGGGGTTGAAACAAAAAACAATGGATTAAATTTTGGTGCTGATCCAGATTATGATCCTGATCGCACTATTTTTTTAATCACGCTGTGGCCTTGGGGGAGGTTTGAGCTCTCTGAGTGCTTCTAGTTGACTTTGTATTCTTTATGGCCACAAACATCCTTCTTCCACAGCTGTGTGAGGATTGCCTGTTCTGCCCCTCCTCAGTTGTTGGACTGACGACGAATGATTGAAAGATTTTTGCCTGTTGCCTAACCTCGAATCAGATCCTTTAGGTTATAATTTGACCTAGGTTTTGCTTTTGTAGACAAATGGCACACAGACTTCTCAATCTAAGCCAAAAATTCATCTTACCAAAGAAAAGATCCAGATCTAAACTTGATTTAAAATCATAGAGGATGAGTTTCATGGATATTGTTGGTTCTGGAGAGACCATAGATCAACGCAGATGGTCAAAAGAGATGTCAGTCAAAAGGGGAGGGCCTGCACAGCCATTTTGAAACCGTAGTTTTGAAAAATGATATACGTAGGAAGATCTACACATCTCTGAACTCAACATTAAGCGTGACGGCCATTGGCTTAGCTATGTTCTCTGCCAACATTTATAAAATCGGGTTCAGGAGTTTTTGCCTTTTTCTGCCAAAAGTCTTACTGATGACACTAAAAACACCTCATCTGAGAATAAAACTAATGCTGTTGTTGAAACTTTCAGATTCAGTTTGGTCATTTAGATTCACTTTTTTTGTTTTGACACCTTTATGCACTAGTCATAAGATCACATGAGATAAAGTAAACCTGTGGTGAGGATTGTGATTCAGATCATCAATCATGATTACACCTAAAAAAAAAAAAAATAGAACTCATGATCACCCTGTATGATGGTGCACCCGGAAAAAAGAAGCTTTTATAAGAGCTGCATTATCTAAGTATCTGTCACGAGCTCTCAGACATCACTGTTAGGTTAAAGTGATACCAGATTTCTTCAACTGAGGTTCATCAAAACAAACATCCCAGAGTCACGGTGAGTCTGCTTAACTCAGACGAAAAGCTGGCTATTTCTTTTTTAAATGCTTGGCCACAGGGATCTAATTTTCTGCAGCTGCTGCTCACAATAAAAGCTGAAACTCTGTGCCAGTTACCGCTCTGGAACTGAATAATGTGCCCTGGCTGACTGATAGGAGTCATGTCACTTTAATTCAAGCTGAAACAAGTCTCCTGTCTTTACTTGTGCCTCACAGGGAGAAAAGTAGTTTGAATCTGAAAATAGCAGAGACGCAATCAGATAAAAGTATAGTACCCCTAGAAAAGATTGAAAATAATTTGACCATAGGGTTGTGCTCAATTATGGTGTGTCCTGTAATCAGCATCACAGGTGTCCTCAATCTTGTTTTCAGTCAGTCTGTACGTATGATGGTGTGAACATGGACCACAGAAAGCTCAGGATAAAGTTGTCTCAGGATTTGTCTCATGATTGAATTTATTACTTGCTCAGTTCTATTTTAACATTTTAAATAACAATAATTGTATTTGTGTGTTTGCCTGTGTTGATTCCCTCCTCATCATGGTGGTTTCTCTCAGGCTCAGCTCCTCTGGACGAGCTTCACACGCTGCGCAGCCAGCTGTTCCTGCTGCACAACCAGCTGCTGTATGAGCGCTACAAGAGGGAGCAGCACGCCGTCCGGAACCGCCGCCTCCTCCGACGTATCATCAACGCCACCGCGCTGGAGGAGCAAAACAACGCTATGGCAAGTTTTGGGCACTTCTCAGCTGCTTTCCTGGAAACACAACATCTGATAGTTATTTGTTTATACTTGAAGCTCTGCAGTTTTGTTTTTAATTTGTAAGAAAGGACAATTCTTAGAAACATCTTTTGTAACTTTTAATAAAACCAGCTGATCTAATCGCTTTACATGCATTAATGAGTATGAAAAAGATCAAATTTCACACCGACTGTTCGTTCTTTTCACCTTAATTTGTTCACCTGCGTGTATGTTTTTGTGCAGAAGGACCAGCTGAACCTGCAGAGCGTGGACATCGTGTCTCTGAGGGAGAGCCTGCATGTGGAGCAGCAGCGCTACCGACAGCTGTGGGACGACCGCGAGACGGTGGTGACCAGGCTGCACAGTCAGATCAGACAGCTTCAGCAGAGCCGGGACGACTACTACACCAAGAACCAGGAGCTTCAGGTACCCTCAGAACTCCCACACCGACCCCAGATTCTATATGTTTTGCTTCCTTTCTTGTAATCAGTTCAAGTGGTCTTTGATCAGTTCTTCCTGCCTTCTAAAAGGTCTTTGTTGTTGTTTTTTTGGAACATGACAGCATAACTCTCATCTGAACTTTAGCAGCAGTATTTTGGATCAACTGAAGACCTTTTGAAGAGTTTTTTGGACACCCAAACAATAAAGAATTACAATAGTCCAGCCTAGATGTGATAAATGCATAAACCAGCATCATTTTGGGACAAGATGTTTCTAATTTTAGTGATATTACGCAGGTGGAAGACGCCGGTCCTGGTAGCATTTTTAATGTGGGGGTTAAAAGACATGGTGAGGTGTTCCGGGAGGAGGCCCAGAGGAAGACGCAGGACACGCTGGAGGGACTATGTTTCTTGGCTGGCCTGGGAACGCCTTGGGATTCCCCCGGAGGAGCTGGCCCAAGTGGCTGAGGAGAGGGAAGTCTGGGTCTCCCTGCTTAGGCTGCTACCCCCACGACCCGACCCCGGATAAGCAGAAGAAGATGGATTGAATGAATGGATGGGCTAAAAGACATCCTGATAAAAAATAACACCAATGCTCTTTACATTAGAACTGGAGGCCAAATTAACGGCATCCACAGGAAGTAAAAGGCTGCAAAGTTTGTTCCTAAGATGCTCAGGTCCAAAAACCACTACCTCTGTCTGAGTTTAAAAGCAGAAAATTAAGAGTCATCCAGGTTTTTATGTCTCTAAGACAATCTAAGTAACTGATTGGATTTGTCAGGTTTCATGGATAAATTTAACTATCGTCAGCATTACAGTGTCTAATAACTTTACCTAGCATATGTAAAGAGTATTGGTCCACGTACTGAACCCTGAGGAACTCCATGACTAACTCTGGTGTATGAAAGAGATCCATTATGAACCTTGAGAAAGTTTGGTTGCACAGCTGTACATGTGCACAACGCTCATACTGATTGGTGAGCTTCATGGCCCATTACTTGAACAAACATCTCTGTGAATGTTTGTGCACAGCTCAAATCAGTCACAGTAGAAATAACACGTTCATTTGTTTACCCCGAATCTGCTTTCCGCAGAGCAAGTTACAGGAGTGTCAGAAGAGGATGGATGAGCTGGAGGCAGAACTTCAGAGAGCCAACAATAAAGTCGGACACACCGGCCACCTCCTCAACCAGATGACTGTCAAGGTAAAAGGAAAAACTTACGCTGTGCTCTGGTTTGGCTCTTTTAATAAAAGTATTTTCTCATTCAGTCATTGCTCTTCAATTTGCTGCTGGATTGGTGTTGATTTGTTCATTAATGTTCATTTTTGTATAAACAAACACCATATTTGACTTTAAATATATATTTTTATTTATCTGTGTTTCGATTTATAGCCCAAAAATTAAAAATCCTTTGTGTTAAGGCTTTTAGTGGTTTAGTCTGGTTAGTTTTAGATTTCTGGAAAAAATATCTATAGGCCATTAATTAAAACTACTTTAAAAAGGAATAAAATGTTGCCAGTGTGTTTTAGAGTGTTTATTTATCATCCCTAGAATTAAAAATACATCAGTTTATTGTGAATAGGTTCATTTTGTTGCGTAAACTGCAAACATCTCTTTTTTTTTTTTTTCCCTTGCCTTCTGAAAACCACAGAAACCCATAAACTGTTGGACAGAAAGCTGGCAGTGAGGAGGTGGAGCTGCTTGTGTTAGCTTTAAACTTTATTAAAAAAAAGGAGTTTTAGCATTTAGCCTATTTACAACTAGTGGCCATGAATGAGGTTGATGAATACGGAGAAAATTCGACAACCTTTTTGCAGCTACGGATTTCCTTATTAATTTATTTTGTGATGAATGGACCAAAGTCACAGAGTAACGCTCCCGTGATTTACCTTGATGCGCTCCCAAATCCTGTCGGACAGGTTTTATTTGTAGCCTAATTGCCTCTTTGTCCTCCATCATCGTTGTTTGTCTCGTTTGTCCTTCAGCTGAGCAACAGCGAGAGCACCCAGCAGCAGATGAGCTTCCTGAACAAGCAGCTGCTGCTCCTCGGGGAGGCGCATAAGCTGTCCGTGCAGGAATTACAGCACGCGGGAACCAGTAATACAAAGGTATGATGGGAGGAAGTGGGTCTGTGTGTCAGATAGATGGACTCCTGCTCAGATCCTTTTAAAACAGACTCCTGAAGAGGACTCTGAGACTTGAAGATCTGTGTGGTCTCAATAAAACGTGTTTCCTCTAACTTCCACCACAGGAGGCTCAGATGCTGCAGATGTCTCATGCGAAGGAGGTTGAGACGCTCAGGCAGAGCCTGGTGGTTCAGGGGCAGAAGTTGGAGGCGGCGCAGCAGAGAGTAGCCGAGCTGGAGACCCTCCTCTCCAAGAAGGAGCACCTCATTGCGGAGCAGAAGAAGTTCCTCGAAGATGTAAAATGTCAAGCAAAGTGAGTGTTTGTGTGAGGTGTGATCTTATCACCTTCATATGATCTGAATCAGAGGGACAACGGTAGATCAGACGTTCGTTTTGTTTGAATCAATGGAAGGAGATAAAAACGGCTCCTGTGTTTGTTGAATAAGCCTCTAACTCTTTTGAATCCCTCACATCACACACACACATGTCTTTGTTCTAAAACTCCCCGTCCCTCTTTGTGTTTCTTCTTCTTGTGTCTTTGCAGGGCGGAGCTGCAGGCTTCAGACAGCAGGTATCAAGCTCAAAGGAGAATCACTCAGCTGCTGCAGACTGAGCTCCTGCAGCTCTACAGCCGGGTGGAGATGGAGGCTCCGGCCGGCCCCAGCAGCAGCAGGAGCAGGAGTTCACCTCCAGAGGGCAGAGCCGACACACACACTCCTGCAGACTTCAGGTCGGGATGTTGTTATTCTGCATCGGCAATAAAACGACAATCATCTTACTTAATCACATTTTTCTCAGAATTTTTACTGACTATGCTGTTGATTTGGTTGTTTAAAAGAACACAAAATATTTATTTTTATCTTAATAATTTCTATTAGTCTAACAAGACAGAAAAAGATTTGATTTTTGTCAATTTTATTCAGACTTTAATGTCTTTAAACCTAATTATTTCACTAAAACGAGGTTTGATTCTTGTCTATCTTAGAAAAAAATCAAATTTCGGCCTATTTACAGTTTGTTTTAGTACTAGGAGACCTGGAAGTTTAAGGAGCCCGAGTGCCGGCTGCAGTTTTCACGTTAAGACGTGTCGCTGTGGTGCTCAGCTCAGAATGATCGAACATCCTGTACCTTTAACGTGGGACAGAAAAGAGGTCCCAGGTTATTTCAGATGGCCCGGCCTTACCAGCCAAAGTCAGTCAGATTTGATGTTTTTTCCAATTTAGGAAACTAAAGGACCTCTCTAATCCAGCTTTTGTGTGTGGGTGGAGCTACAGATTTCCAGTTTAGCAGTAATAGCCTCCTGACCAGCAGAGTTGTGAAAGTCTTATTTTAGCAGAAGCGAGCAGGTGAAGGAGGCCACACCCTGAAGAAGGCAGGTAAGGCATTAGGAGTGATATCCCCTCCATTTACATTAGACAACATGAGGAAAATTTCAGATCAGAGTCTTTTCACGGGGAGACAAACCTTGTGAGTAATTTGCAGTGGCCTGTTGACATCATTCACACGGAGTGGACACTGAGAGCCTGGCTCTAGTTTAGTGAGCTCGATGCAGGATCCAAAACTGCATGAAGATCTGTGTCCCCTCTTTAAAACCTCCTCCCCCAAACATCATTTGAAATCAACACTCTGAAGTCTGTCTCCCATACAGTTTTCAACACAGTGGAAGGATTCGAAAGGCTAAAAATATTTCAATATGTAGAAGAGATGGCCCCTCTCAGTGAGAAAGGAGGAAACACTTCAAAATCAGAGGGGCTAGGAAGGGCCGGGAATTCTGAGGCTGAGCTACGGACATAACGTAAAGCTTGACTGACATCTTCTGTCATCCCGTACGTGGCAGGAGCCTCCGAGAAACATCCTCAGACAAAAACACCCAATCAGAAGCTGAAAAACTACACAAACCCATTCCACAAAACAGCTCTCAGCAGCTCAGGGATCAGGGAGACACTTGAGGACAGTAATGTACATAATTTGGACAGAGAAGAGACATGAAAGAAACCATCTTTGTCAAACAGAAAAGACTATATATTATTTATTATGATATATATGTCAGTATTTTTTGATTTTAGTGACTGTATTTATTTTAAATGACATAATATGGAAACATTTTTGAGCTTCTGTGTTAATGTTTTTCTTCTCATGTCATTGTTTTGACCTCCAGTGTCGTCATGCCAGATGGACCAAGTAGAGTTCACCGCCGTGAGGAGACGGACGGCACGTCACCTCACGGTTCCCCTCGGGGCAACGGCAGCACTTTAATGTCAGGGCAACCAAAGGCGAGCAACTCTTCCAAGTCGGCAGCCAACTCCATGAACGGAGGTCAGGACCTGACCCCGCCGCTGCTGGTGGAGCCCGCCCGGTCCTGTCCCCACGCCAACCCGCTCACGTCCCTGCCAGCTTCGGACACGCCGCTCACCGTGGGCTCCTACCCCAGCGCCAAGAGCTTCCTGGGCATGAAGGCCCGCGAGCTGTTCCGCAACAAAAGTGAGAGCCAGTGTGACGAAGAGCAGCCGCCGCCGCCGCGTCTGGCCGGCCTCGCCCACGACCTGAAGACTGAGCTGTGCGTGGAGCCGCCCTCCGCGAGTTACCCCTCCCCCGTCGACCCCACGCTTTCGTCGACTCCCGCCACCGTGCCCACCAGGGAGCCTCCGTCTGAGCTGAAGCAGCGGGTCCACAGCCAGGGAAGCCCCCGCAGAAAGGCCGGGGCGGGGCCGGGCGGAGGCAGGGCCCAGGCAGTGGCGGGGCGCCCCCGGCAGCAGCAGCTAAAGATTATGGACTACAACGAAACGCATCACGAGCACAGTTAGGGATGTGGGACCGGGCCGGGCCGGGACGAGACTGAGATGAAACCCTGGAGAAAAGCTACAAATCCACAAAAAGAGTAACCCGTTCACAACTCTTTGGCATTCAGTGTTATTACTGTCCCGTTTTTCTGAGTGGACAACAGGGTTTCCCCACAGAGTTTCTTTTTTTTTTATTATTATTATTTAAACAAGTCATTTCCAATTTATAACGTTACAACAATTCAAAACTAATACATGTCCAGTGTTTGAACTACCAGATTGTTGAAAGATAAGCTAACAGGAACCTCTTTGGGTTCTTTATATGTGAAGCTGTGAATCTCATTTAAATTCTTCCAAATTTTAAACTCGCAGGAAGCTCAGGTTTTATTTATCCCAGTTTGGAGACGCCTGTAGGACACGATGACATGAAGGAAATTATGTTATAAGCTAGTTTTGTTCTTTTTTTTCCCCTCAAACTTGTGGCATACCCAGAACCAAAAGAAAGAAGCAGAAATCTTATTAAATGTTTAATTTAATAAAATAATCTAATAAATATGCTTTGATATTGACCCCAGCTACTACTGCTGCCTTCGTGTTAGCCATGTAAAAATCTAATTTTGACGTAAAAACCGAGAAAGTTCAGTTTTCCGTTTGGCTCTTTGGTCGATGGAGTCCAGCTTTTCCAACGCCGAGGTCTTTAGTTTGTTCTGGACCTTTAAATGGAAGCATCAGAAACGTTTCAATGAGTTTCTGTCAAGATTTGCCAAATTTCATGCAGTTTTACAGCCAAACTGTTCTCACATTTAAATGAGACACAAACTCCAAAAGTCCTTATTCTTCAGTGTAAACAATCATGCCAATTTCAAGTATGGTTCCTGAAGTTTCGATAAACGTTTTTTTTTTTTCTTGTTGATTTATTTTTTTCTTTTAAGAGGCAAACTGATCATGAAAGCCGTACGAAGCCTGTTGTCCACTGGGAACTCCTGCTGTCGTTTCCTTCTGCCTCGCTATCTAAAGCATGTTCAACAATCCTTTAAATGCCAACCGTAGTAACTACAGCAAACCAAGACTGAAGGTACAATCAGCACAAACAGAAGAAAGCAGGACTCTGCGCCGAGCTGGAGAATCTGGGACAAAAACAAACAGGAAGTTCTTGAAGCAGTGGCTTGTGTTTAACTGTGAACAATAAAGGTCGTCTTCAATGTTTTGCACTACAATTTAGTGTTTCCATTTTTGGTTTATTGGTTTTTTTTTGTCTTATGATTTGCGGGTGTAGTGAAATATCTTGTTGAAATCAGATCTGAAGATCCAGTATTTGTGTGACGGTTTGAAGTTGAAACACGAAAAACCAACATTAACAAGAGAACCTTATATCTGAAACCTGAACTCTTGAAACAGGAGCGCCAAACTGAAGCGAACTGGCTAAATCTGTAGTTGGATTTCTATCTAGATATGGAAGATATACATATCTAGATATACAGATTGTCTTGTGAAGAAAGTTTTCTATATCCATATTTTTATCTAGATTTGTAGAAGAGTAACTAACTATATCTCCATTTTTACCCAATTTCTAGATCAACTTCTATTTTTGGAGGATTTCCAGATCAGTTTCTATTTCTATTTTGATTTCTAGATCAAAATATATTTAGGTATGTAATCTTATATATATATATATATCTAGATACATTTTAAGACATAATTGCCTTTATTGTTAAAATCCTTTTATTGATTTATATTTTTATCTCGACCTCTAGATAAAGTTTTTCTACGTAACTAATTGCATATATTTCTAGATCTATATAGATATGTAATTATATACACATCTAGTATAACGTCCAGATTTTCAGATAGATTTGTTTGTTAAATATCTTATATAGGTTTAAATATTTTATCTAGATTAAAAGGTTTTTCTAGATGTGCTTTTAGAAATGTAATTAATCACATCTCTAGATTTCTAGCAGATTTCTGGAGCAACTTTATCTCTATTTCTTGATGAACAGATCTTTGTTTCTAGATATGTAACTAATTGCTTATCTCAATTTCTAGATGATTTCCAGACTAGTTTCAAGATAAAATTTCAATTGCTAGATAAAAACGTATTTGTTAACATGTAATTACGTACATATCTAGATTTAATTGTCCTGATTGTTAAAATCTTTTGATATATATTTTTATCTAGACCTCTAGATAAA
>JAOXNZ010000038.1:22994385-23007123 GCA_028566095.1 Kryptolebias brasiliensis
TTTTGCTGCTCAGGTATCTTTCATGAATCAGATTGTTGACAATGTATAGAGATACGACCACAGACCAGCGACCACTCACCATTTAACTGATATTGGTCACTTTATGACTGATTTTGCACTATTCTGTTTTTGTTTGTTGTTAATTTGCTCTAGCTTTGGACCAAAAGAATAAAACCACCATTCCGTGAATAAATGCATATCGCCCGCCGCCTCGCTTATCGACGTTTCCTACAACGATCTTGCGATCTGTGAATGCTCATGGTGGGGGATGACTATCAGCTACTACCTCAGCAAATTTTGTCTCGATGTCTGTAAAAGTAGTCGATGTACAGCCATGTTTGTTTTGACTAGGGTTGTGGTGGCCATCTTGAAATGAGTTAATTCCAAAAGTTGATCAGTTGTGGTTGTGTACTGACTAATTGCTTTCTGAAAGTTTCCATAAAATCCAGTAAGTCATGATATATTTTGATATTTCAGTAACAGACAGACACACACAGTGATAATTATGCATTATTAAACAACAGTACATAATGTGGTCCAAGTTTTAAGCAACTACTGATCTATTATTTTGCTCTACAGTCAAATTCTTGCTACATTTACATTATTGACTCTTTCGAGGCGTCACTTTGGCAGCAACTTTGAGAACGTCCTTTAGGTGGAGGTCAAGGAAAATGGGTTTTGCCAGGATGTGTGTGTTTACCCCATGTGCAGGAACTGGCCTGAGTGGGCTCCATGTTGGAAATATGTACCCTACCAGCCCACTCTGGCACCGGACCGATCTCTGTGGGACCAGAAGACGCAGAGTCAGAAAGTTTACTGCTGCAGTCTGAACAAATGTGCTCATGAACAGGATGTACCCTCTGGAACAGCTCGGTGCTGACTGTACCACACAGGCTGATGCAAATAGAACTAAAATTACCTCTTCAGGATGACACGGGCAATTTGTACTGCAGACCTAAAAAAGGAAGCACAAGGGTAATTAGAGTCAGCGGAAAACTACTGGTTGACCTGCTCTGGTTTTCCAGCTAATTCTCCATTAGAAAGTGAGTTTAGACTTTTAAAACGGGTCACTCTCGCTAACCCTCCCTCCCATCCCCATTTTCTTCCTCCTTTTCTCTTCTCCTACAGCTTGTCTTCATCCTCCTCCTTCCACCCACCTTTCTGGATCTGAAACAAAAGCCTCCCCCTCCTCGTCTCCTGCCTTTTCTGTTTTATTGGTGACAGCTGCCGTGAAACAGACTCGCGGAGCGAGAGGAATGATGTGTCAGTGGAAGGTCCTTTAGCCCGCGCTGCTAATCTGTCACACGCCGTTTGTTGTTTACCGTCCCTTCCCGCTCGCCGACTGGCCGGCAGTGTTCGCCGCGCAGTAATAGCGACAGATGCTGACCCGCAGAAGTGTGAATCTTGCCGATTTCTCCCTGCTGTCAACCTGTAAATTACAGCTATCTGGAGTAATTAGACCCGATAAAACCCTTCCAAGCTTCGCTCCCCCTTTAATACACACACACAGATTTGGCCAGTCGATGACCTGGGTGTGTGCCATTTGGAAACCCGGAGCTCCAGACTTTAACCGCTCGAACTTCAAAGTTGCACATTTTTTAGTTTTAAGAATAAATTGAGTAGGATATATTTTTGATACTCATCGGCGCTCATTTTATCTCGTTTTTAGGTCAAAGTCTGACATCTCCTAAACCCCCCCAAACACTTCATGACTTTGAAGACTCAAAGACAGATTTTGGCAGCAGCCCTGAAACCACAGAGGTGAGTCTTGGATGAATCTGCAGACGTTGCCGTTCGTCCTCTACTTATCCTCGCAGATGTTTTTGCGGGGACAGCAGGGTTTTTGAGCAGGACCAGAGATGTCAGCGTTGCGGTCACCTCTTCTTGCCCTGGCATCCGTGTTCGGCCCACAACCGCCACGGCGACCACCGCTGCCAAGCATGCTTCTTAAAACCAGGGCCTCTGCCCCTTCTACGCTGCAAAAGGTGACTCTACCAGGTCTCATCAGCCTCTCCTTCACTTTCTGCACTCCTCCTCCTTCTCCGGCCCTCGGTGCCCACTTCCTGACCATCAGAGCCAATCGCTTTCCGCCCCACACCTCCTTCGCCGCCAATGCCGAGCGGCAATCTGTCACCGCGGCTCTGGGAGATGCCACCCTGCCGTCCGCCTTCCGTACACCGCGGTAATAGCTTCTGGCAGCTCAAGAACGATAAGTAACCAGCAAAAAGGGCTGGGCAGAGGGTTGAACAGGGTGTGAGGACTGATGACCAGAGAGCATTGGACTCTCTCTCTCGCACATTGCTGTTCGACCCCCTCCCCTCCCCTCCCCACACTTTTGCCTCACCCTGCTTTGGCCCGGTCGCTTTGCATGATACTTCAGTGAATAAATGAGTCGTTTTAATCCGACTGACAAGCTGGCGTTGCCCAGCCCTGCCCTCCATCTGTACTGGTCGGCCAGCGCAGCAGCAGGCCCCGGGCAGCCCGATGTGCCAATCCAACACACAGCTTATCCTGGCTGTAGCTTCAGGGACAGAAGGGTTAGAGCTCCATGCGGCAGCTACCTTCCCCACCAAATGAGCTATTTATATAAGAAAGGGATTAGCATGGTGGAGGCTTTGATGCACTGGTGCATGGTTTTGTGTTGGTTTTTGCTTTTCCACAAGATTAAAGTTGCAAACTATGAAATCAAACCTGAAGAAGGTTATCCTGAACTATATCAACTGGTGGTGTTTGAAAGAGTTCACAGTTTTCCAGATGTACTGATATGCAGGTACGCACCCAATGTAAACAAAGCATGCAGCTGAAGCGTGACTCACTGGTCGTTAGTGGTGTGCAGTCCTGCAAAATGTGTAGTGAAACTAGTAAAACAGTAGTAAAAGTCTAGTTAAAAAGTAAAAAGGGCAAAACATCGGCTAAAAATTGGAAAAGGATAGCTAAAAGCAGCAAAACTCTAGCAACAAAAAGTGGCAAAATGCTAACAAAACTAGCTAAAAGCTGAAAGTAACAGAAGTCTAGTTACATTTAGCTGATTGTTAGCTTTTAACTGAAACTAGCATTAGCAGATTTAGCACTGGCAGAATTAGCTTTAGCATTAGTAGTATTAGCAGAAGTATGAAGTAGATTTTAGGGAGCTCATTTTGCAGAGATTTCAGTGTATTTATAATGTAAAACAGAGAAATCAGAAAAGGTAAAACAGTCTGCACTATAGCTGATTGATAAAGCATATTTTATAACGCTCATTTTTTTGTGGCACCGTAGAGTTAAATTACAACAACATTCATAATTTAGCTCCTTCTGCGAGGGCACTCATCAGTGCAATGAGTCCATGACTGAAAGTGAAGCGGCGGCGTCTTGGCGAGGAGTCACTTTTGCCCCGTCATCTTTGGCACAATGTAAAGACAAACGCTCTATCACTTGGTTAGTCCGCCGTCCTGATCAGGGAAGGAGAAAAAAACTTGGCCACAGGAGGTGCTAAACCCTCTGCTCCATTTCCTCTCTCCACAAGCTCCTCTGCGCTCCCTCTCTCGGCCACGTGTCCCCTCCAAGTCGTTTGGGAAGGGACCTGGTAACATTTGAGTGCCCAATTAAGCGCAGGGGCTCAGTCCGCGCCCCCCCCCCCTCGTGGGTTCCGTTCAGCAAACCCCGCACACACTCGCTTAAACGCACACCCCTCCCACCCTCTCGTTCTTTTTCATGCTTACTTCCCCCGTCTGTTCTGCCTCTTTTCCACACAAACACCCTCCTCTCCGGTTAAAGACCCCCCCGCAGACCTGATTGCAGCTTATCTTTGGAACAGGAGGTTATGGCTGTTTGATCCATGGCAGCCGGACCCGTTGCCAGTGACGTGCCGGGGCCTGGATGCTGCCTGTTTATTAACCGCAGAGGTTCTCCCGCTGCGGCACCGAGGATCCCGATGTTTTGCTACTTTTTGATGAAAGATTAAGCACTGTTTTCTTGAATTAGCCCAGAAAACATGAAGCGCGGAGATAAAAGAAGGTTTACCTCATCCACAAGGTCAACAAGGCGCTCATTATCACCAAGATTGAATAATTACCGAACTTAAGAAGTGTGAAAAAATAAAACTGCGGCTCCAAGTTAGCACAGTCAAGCCTTTTTTGAAGTGGTAAAGGACTGCTTATTCCCTTAACTGGAGTGAAAGAGCAGCGCTGGATAATTTAGGTTACAGGCTCAGCAGTGACAGCTGGGCAGCATTGAAAGCCAACCAAATCGACATAAATCACTGCCTTTTTTTTCAATAAGTAGGTTAATATCTCAGAATGGTGTTTAATGTTTTATTCAGAGATGAGGCAGAGACAGTGTAAAGGGACGGCAAGTGTTTTTCAATGCAGATGGGAGGTGAAGGGCTGGGCAGAGTTTGGCATCTCCCCGCGGTCGCCTCGGAGCACGCCGGCCCTGTAAAGATGGAAGTGCATCCTCGCCCCTCGCGAGCCCTCTTCATATTAAACAAGTGCTTTGGAAGTGTGCCGTCATAACTATTCATAACAAATAAATACTTAAGCACTGAGAGCTTAGCAACCCGCTGCTTTACAGCTATTCATTTTTTTCCCCGTCACCTGATTGTCCTTTGTGTGTCTCCTTCCCTTCGCAGTGTCCTTCAGCTCAGTAATGCACTGCGATGGAAGTGCCAAAACTCCCTGCTTGGTGTCCCACATTCTCTGCCCTCACCTGAGGCCTTGTCCCATCAGGACGGCGGGCCCAGAGGTTTATTGGCCTTTGTCTGTTTTCAACACTTTTCTTCTCTTTGCACAAACAAGTTCAAACACTCCTGCATCATCAGACTCGTGGAGTGGGGGTAAAAGTCCGCTGCAGCCCCGTCCTCTACGACTCGTTTTTGGAAGGTGATCCAAGGCTTTTTTTTTTCTTCCCCCCTCTGCCACGGCGCTTGCTTGGCGGGCCGGCTGGCTCCGGTGCAACGCTGCGTGCGCTGGCGTCGGAAAGGCTGAGGCTGGATCGGTTTGCTCGGTAGCTGATGAATTGCAGGCGAGATCCGAAGCGGCAGCCGGCGAGGTGCTCCGGCAAGCGGCCGTCACGAGCTATCACCGTCTGCCCGTGTGATGAGGGAAATCAGAGAGACAGCGCTGACAACTTAATTTAACACCATATCTGGAGGAAGCCAGAGTGCCACTGCGCTCTGGATAATTGATAACTCTGCCACCCCGCCACACCTCGCCCGACCTCGTGCTCGCCATCAGCTCATCATCGACCAGAGCCTAACCGTTGTACAGCTTTAAGGCTTTTTGTGTTTTGACACAGTTTGAAGCTTTTTACAAGTGATAAAAACAACTAGCGGAGTCTCATTAACTGTGAAAATGCAGCGTGAATTTCTGAGTGCTGAACGACTGAAGATAAACGCTAAAAGAAGCAAAATGACAGGTAGAAGCCAAAAATGAAAAAATGCTAGCTGAAAGCAGCAAAAGATTAACTGAAAGCTAAAAATATCAAAGGCTAGCCAGAAGCTGCTAGTACCAAAAAGCTGGCTAAAAGCTAAAAGAAGCAGAACATGAGATAAAAGCTAGAAATAGCAAAAGGTTAACTAAAACCTATTCGTACCAAAACTCCAGCTAAAAGCTAAAAGTAGCAAAAATCTGGCTATGGACTGCATATTGCCCACTGCCTTTCATGCTAAAGTTTTAAATGAAGAACTCAAATGATTTGTTAGCATTTGGAGGATGAGTTGGGGGGTAACTCTCAGCGACTACCACAACAATCCTCAGCTCATTATCTATAAAATAGACTGACTTATAGCCCTTATTAAGTTTGCTAAAATCGATTAGTTGTGGCGGCCTCGCTGAATCAACTCTAAAAGTTAATTCAGCAAGTTGTAAAGGTCCATCCATTAATCGGTTTATGTGAGTTTTATTAGAGCAATTCATGAGATATTTTGCTAACAGACAGACAAATGACAACACACACACAGATACAGGCAGTTACATGATTCACAGCAGCGGGAGATAACTAAACGAGTCTTCAATCTACTGAATTTCGGCCTGATTTCTCTCTTCCGAAGGGTTTTGTATTGTCAAACACAAGCAGCCCAAAAGCAGCAGTTCGGTTTTATCTTTTCTGACATGTTTACTTTGAAGCATGTGATCCCATCGTTCAAACAAAGCCAAAATAAAATCCAGGCTAAAAGAAGATAAATTTGGACTTTGACTTGCTGATCAAAGAATCCGTTGCCTGATAAGTTTCCCATGATTTGTTGAAGAGAAAGCAGCCCTGGAAAGTGTTCTGAGATCTGGCTCCAGGCTTTTCATGCTTTCCGCTGAAAGCTCCCTTTGGTAAACAGCGGCTGCAGCGCTGAAATTTCCCCCCGTGCCGCGGTGCCGTGGCGCCGCGGGGGGGGATGGCGCTGCCTGGATCCCCTTCACAGGCTGCCGAGCAGGAGCCCGGTCAACGGGTAATGCCTATTAATTACTAATACAAACTGCTCATTAGCAGACCAAACACTGGCATCTGTACAGTTTGTTTTCCCTGCAGCGATGGTACTGAGCTCAGACACAAAGAGGCAGTAAAACCTGAGCTTCCTGATGTGCAGCAGAGTCAGAAACGGGGGATTTGCTGCTAAACACATCTAATGCCAGGATCAAGAGGGGTAGAATAAAATGAGAAGTTCATTACAACGAAAGGTTGCATGACTTGTTATAAGAGCAGGAAAGTTTCTTGTTTTCAGCTAACTATTACTGCTGGAGTTTAAATGTTAACTTTTAGGTTTTACTCTACACCGTACTGTTGGGTTTTTAATGTTCGCCGCTGGAGCAATTACCCTTTCTCTGTGTTAGCAAAATACCTAATGAATCACTTTCAGATTAGGTTGGCATCTACAACTGATTAACTCTAATTCAAGATGGCCTCCACAGCCGACTGACCTTAGAAAACACAGAAATGTCAGCTAATTTTACAGATATGGAGCTCAAATGTCGTGTGGTAATAGCTGAGCATCATCCTCAACACGTAGCCCGAGCGCAGCACATCTTTCCTTAAAACCTCTGCTTTAACAGGCTTCACCGGAAGTGCTACAGCTAGCTGCTGCTAATGCAGTTTGTGCCTGCAAAAAGGCATAATCTGTGTAATCTTTAACTGACAGCAATGTAAAGGTTTATAAAATGGCATTCACATGAACTCAGGTTGTTTAACGAGCCATCTACAACAGGTAAGATATTAATTGTTTGCAACCTTTTCTCAGGACTCCGTCTCAAAACACTGAAACTATTGTTTTAAGCTAATAAACAATCCTTGAGTCACCGTGTGATGAATTTATGAATGATTACACTTGGCTACCCTCGAGGCCCCGCCCAGCTCTTGCCGTCCAAGTCAAAATGCCGCTCCATCCCGCCGCCGCAGCTTCTCACACACAGAAAAGAAATGAGTAATCGGCCACAAAGTGTCAGCCAGCCTTAATCCCCTTTTAATTTCCTTGCGGGGCCTGCGCCAGGACTCTGGCTGCAGCGGGAAGCTGGCCGCTGGTGGCAGGATGGCCGCGGTGACAGGCAGCCAGCGAAGGCCTCGGGGTCTTTACTGAGATCCGAGCAAAGAAAATACAATAACCACACACTGCCGCCACTGTTTGCCTTACACTTGAGCAGGATTTAGGCTTCCCCCAGCACCCTGTCAGAAGTACGTGTGTGCTCTTGTGCACACAACTGTCGTGCAACCAGATTGCACTCAGGACATATGCATGCTCTTTTTCACACACGCACACAAACATTCACCCATATATTAAGCATGCGCTCGAGCACTCAAGCACACCCCTGGTAATACTACGCCAGATGAGTCTATTTTTATTCTTAATTTATACAGGTCGTACTCAACATAGGGGTTTGCTGCTGCACAGCTGCCCAATCCCCAGCAATCCCACAATGCCAAGAGTGTTACCTCCTTTTGAACAGCAATTTATTTTCCTCCCTCTTCCCAGTTATTCAAAAGTAAAGGTCCCGTCATTAAAATGAATGCTCTCTCAATGCACTTGCAGGAGAAAAGGGCAGCCGGTGAACGACATCCACTCCCTGTTCGCGTAATGAAAGGCGTAAAGGAGGAACGAGGCGCGGGCTCATCTTTGTAACGCGTCTCTGAGAGGTGGGCTCAGCGGAACAAAATGGTGAAGGTTAACGCTATTCTGGCAGATGAGGCTTTTCTTTTTCTTTTTTTTTTTCATGACATTTACACACAGCAGGGATTTTCTCCCTGAGAGCACCCTCGTAACACTTGCAATATATGAACAGTGGCATATACATTAAGTGGACAAAATATTAAAAGTGTTTGAGTTGTGGAGGAAGTCCATATGTGGCTTTAAATGATCTTTTTTGCATTTGTGCCAGTCATAGTGAAGACATATGTGTATGAATGATCTAATAGATAAGATTTAAAGTTTTTATGAAACAGGTTGAACATCAGACTTGTGTTTAAGTCAACATTAGGTTTAGTGTGGCAGAGCGTAAACACAGAGGTGCCGTTATTACTGCAGTATTTAACCGTTATCCTTCCGTTTCGGTCGCAATTTACGATTTGCATTTTCACCCTGCGGCTTTGGAAGAACCAAGGCAAAAACGAAAAGCATCAAAATGTGTCTATGGTGCGCTCTGACTCTTGGTTGCGGTACGTCGTACGGTGTGGACAAAAAAACTGGAAAACTTAAAACAACAAAGGGATTCGGGTGAGAAAGCGGCCATCTTTGGAGCTCTGCCACTCAGACATACCTCTCAGTAGAAACATCCAGTTTGAACGGGTCACAGAAAGTTGGTCTTTGCATGACTCAGCTGACATATTGTTACCATTTACAGTTTTTACACAATCACAGACTGTTGTAGATTTTAGATTGTGACGTCACCCTCTAACTTTGAGCTGTCAAATTTTTCCTAAACAAACTCCTTATTTATTATATTACTTCTTGTATGATTTGTCCATCAAAACGCAGGCATTTCTGTTGGTTCTCATTGCTATAGGCTCTCAGTTTCCCCCAGACTGCGCTCGTCCAAACTCTCATTGACTGCCATCATATCCGAGCTCAGAATTTCTCGTCAAACTTGGAAGTTAAGTTGTTTTTTTTAGCCCGTCACATCTAAAACACTGCAGACGACTCAGATCCGACTTGAGGCTTACTTCTTAGTCTGCATTTCTGGTTGTCTTCTTAAAAGTGCTGTCAGGGAGTGAGAGTCACAAGTGTGGGGTTACCACGGTGACCCTAAAAAGCCACTGGCAGCAGCTTTAACATATATTTTAATCTTGGTTCTCTTTACTCCTCTTATACAGTTTATACATCAAAACGTCGCCATTTTGTCAGCTCAGATCTCCCACATAGCTGTTAATTACTGGAGTTTCAGGCAGCAGCTAAAACTTTGTACTTTGTTCAGTTTTGTTGTAATAATACAGCTCACACTAAAAATAATGGAACGTCAAGGAGGCGTTCTCTTTTCCTTTGGTGCAGAATAAAAACATTTGGGTTTATTTACATTCAAATATTGTCCTGAAACAAGAAGCGAACGCTTCAGCTTAAACTGGAAATGTAAATCTGAGAGGATTGCTTCGTTTTTACCAAAGCTGGAAGTTTTTAATTGAGCAAACTTAAAGAAATTAGTAAAAATACAAATGGCACAAACAGCACGAGGCTGAGACCAACATTGGATTGGATTTGGCAACAGTAACCACCCACCTGTTAAGTTTTGATTTTACCTAAATTGAGCTGTATTTTAAACTATTTAGATCCATTTATTTGTAGCTAATAATGGAATCTGAAATGTTGGCCAAGTCAGATGTTTGCAGTGTACAGAAGAATAAAGGAATTAGTTTTTTTTACACCAGAGAACAATAACAACTCTTTGTAATTTGTCAAAAATAACTAAACGAAATAACAAAATAATCCTGGGAGTTTTGAACTTCAGAATGAAGTCCGGTTGTCGCCTCTTGAGCATTTAGGATGACTGAAAACCTTCACAAATACGCCTTATTCCTTTATCTTGAAAACATCAGAGTATTATTTGAATATTTAAGACTCGAACATGGAGGTCCGGGTGCAAAGCTTCACCCCCGCAGACACTTCCTGGAAAGGTTGTTTCCCCTCGATGCGTCACCGAGGCCCTTTTAGACATGGTGGCGTGCACCAAAAATACCAAATCTGTGGTAATTAGAGCCGCAAACTCGGCCTCACGGGGTTTTTAAACCCACGTCTCCTGGACTCCCAGAGGGCTTCGACCTACATGCTAAAAACGGCAAGTTTTTAAAAAACGGTTTGGCCCATGCTCTGGATGTAGAAGATCTGCAAAGTTCACAGCATTTGTTGTCCATTAAGGGCGTTCTGGAGCCCTGTTGGTTCTCTGGCTCTGTGGGACAAACCAAACCCGTCAACACGAGTCCATCAGTCCTCTGGCATAAACTTCATCTGCCGCTAAGTGTTTAAAATCTGCCCGGATGAAATAATTGTGATATTTTTTTAATTAAATCCCCAAAATGTTACTTTTAAAAGACAAAATTTGTGAGAAGCCTCTTATAACTTCTTGTCTTTTTGACGTTAAAACCAAAAACTTTTTGATTATATTTCATCTGTTCGTTGACAGTAAACAAAGGAAATAACCTGTAAAATGATTTATTGTTAAAATTACAGTAATTTACTGGCAACAATTATCCCACAGCTATAATATAGTACAACTACAGTAGTAGTATCTGCAGTAATACTGTAAAATAAAATACGATGTACCATTATTTTCTCAAGGTTACTGTATAATAACAAAGAAATAACAGTATATTAATGCAACAAAATAACTAATTAATTTTATAGGACTTCTCTGAACCATGTATGAATGTTACAGTTTTTAAAATATTAGTTTGCAGATGCTGACCAAGAAAAAGATTAATTTAGCCGTGCAATGATAATAACACAACATAAAGATTATTTTTTAGAGTAAAACTGATGAGTTCAAATGCAAACGCAGGCGGCACCAAATACAAAGATTATATCGTTTGTGTTTTGGCATATTAGCAGAAGTAGCATGAAAGTTTAAATAAAAAAAAAAAGGATGTTACGTCGAGATGATAGCTTGTGAAGTGAATTTTTCACCATTTTCAGAGGTTTTAAACACTAAATGATTCATCGTCTTCTCCCTTTTCCTCCTCTTAAATTTACATCACAGCATCTGCTGTGTTTGATTATAAATAAAACTCTGTAAATGTGAGAGAGAATATTCTGCTTTCTGTCTTTCAGCGGCGCTTTTCACAGCGAAGGTCTTTACGGCAACATAAGGGGCTAGCCTGGATCTTCAGTCCGGTCTCATTTAAGGCTAATTCCTGTGTGGGTCTCCATGTTTGATCCCGTTGCCCATCTGAAGTAATTAAAGGGTTATTAGTAAACAGATATTCACGCTCGCTCACTCCTGCCAACTGCTTCGTGCCATCTGCCGCCGGCGCACGTGCTTTGACATTGGAAATATGCTGCCCGATGCACAGGGAAGCTTTCATCAGGTCTAAACATTGTCATTTTCCCCGTGTGTGTGTGTGTGTGTGTGTGTGTGTGTGTGTGTGTGTGTGTGAGAGGGAATAAAACTCTAGGAAATTATAAGCCTGGTGTGCTATTTTAAACCTGCTTGTTAATTTCAATCCCTTTTAACTGGATCCACTTTTAATAGCAACCGACCGCTATTCTTACATCTCGTCTCTGCAGCCCCCTCTTCCTCCTCTCCCTCTCCTCTCCCTCCTCCGGCAGCAGCTCTGCCCTCCTGTCTGTTTTTATCCTCTTTTTATTTTCAGTAATATAGAAGGGATTAACCCTGCTGGCCCCTCGGTGGTTACTGTTTCATTTTATTCTTATTAAAATCTTAAGAACCTGCTTTATTATTCCTGTTTGATACTACCTCAATAATCCTCTGCCTCCCTGCCTGACTGCCTGTGTTTGTGTGTGTGTGTGTGTGTGGCATGAAGCCACAAACTCATAGGTGTGCTCTGTGATGGATGATGTGCACGCTCATGTTTGGATTGGCAGGAAGTCCAGGACACATTATAGAAATTTTAATCATCTGCAGCATATAGATGCACAAATAAAATATCTTTTTTTTTTTTTTCTTTTCCACATTAAAGACCTTTAATATAAGACGGGAGGCATTATAAAAAGACACATCTCAGCTCGTTGTCTCGAGTGTTTTTTCTGTAAATCTGACAGATGTGTTTTTTTTTCACCGTGCGTGTCGAGATGGCTATTACCGCTGATGGGTCTCTAGTGTTCGCTGTGATCCTTCTTGCAGCGAGCGGCATTGATTTTCCTGAAACCTCTGATAAATCTCAGACAGGAACTCGACAGAACGTGTTGTCACAGCAAAGCTTCAGTGATTTCTCCTGCAGTTCCCGTTGACCTGGCGAGGTTTATTTAGAGAAGCAGAGTTTGGCGCCGCGAGACGATGCCTGTGAGTGTTCCTTCACGTCTAAAAGAAAAAAAAATACAAATCACGCCCTCCAACAAAAATCATTTATTTAAGTTTTAATTGAGCAGGGAGTACCAGTTAATTGTTAATTAAGGCTATCTTGCAGTTTAAGAAAATTAAATCTCTAAAACTACCAATTCATCTAGCTATTTCCTGCAAACACACCCACACAAAAATAACAGAAACATTAGGGTTACCATAGTAACAACACACCCGTGTCTCTTACTCCCTGACAGCACTCTTTATGAGACATGCAGAGTAAAAAGCAAGCCTCAGGTGAACAGCCGTAGTGTGAAAAAACTGAAAAAATGACCAA
>JAOXNZ010000038.1:23051265-23066187 GCA_028566095.1 Kryptolebias brasiliensis
ACCTCCAGCAGCTGCTCTCCTCAGGTCCCAGATGTTTACAGACTGATGGTAGAAGAAGAGGAGATGCTGCACAGAGGCAAACATCTGGAACAACTTTTTTATGATGGGTTGTCGTAAAAATGGTACAATTTCTTAGTTTCAACATTTGATAAGTTTACTTTGTTCCATTGCGAATAAAATATGGGTTTATGAAATTTGCAAATTGTTGCATTTTACGCAACGTTCAAACTTTTTTAGAACTTGGGTCGTAGAAGCCGCCCGAAGTACAAAATAGTCAAACAAAGAGTAAAAACAGATTCACGACGACACTCTGCGGGAACCTCCTGTTTGTCAGTGAGCCACCTTGTCAGGAAGCGAACCTTCACTTTCAGGACGCTCTCTGATCTCTGACCTGCTGCACGGTCTTTGATCAGAGTCGGGCCCTCTGAAGTGGGTTGATGCCCCGGGCTCCGGGCTTTAATATCGAAGTACCCTTCGTCTCGCTCCTCTTGATGTCGTTCCTCCTCAAAGGTGGATAAAAACAGATTGAAGATGGCGTGTTTGACAGCTCCGACATGTGACGCACCAGACGTGTTGTGAGAAGAAAACCGCACCTCGGCTTGGTGGGGGTGCCCTCTTCTTGATGTAGACTAAAAGCCCTTTATGAGAGTAAAGTAAAAGCCACCAATAGAGCTATACTGTGGTTATCTGTCCTCATTGTTGGTTAATGAAGCTGCTTATAGACTCCTCATTGTTGCACAGGGGCGCCCGGGGTTGATGGATTCAGCGTTAAGGGTCAGGATTTGAGGATGGTTCTCAGAGATCTAAAAGCTGCTCCCTTCATGATCTCCCTGGCTGTTCATCTTCCCATGGACGTCTTTTTTCACCACCAGCCTCCTTGTGCTTTCTCTGCCTTTCTTCTGCCGTGTTTATGTTTGGGATTTGCCCAAGTAGCCCCCAGATCAGTTGACCTGACCCTAGCTCGGCGAAGAATGGTTAGCCGAAGCCTCTCCTCCATTTTAATCACCGCTCTCGGGTCTTTTTTGTGTTGCAGCCACACACACTGAAACTTTTTTTTTTTTTTCTCTCCACCTGCCCAGATTACCGGCGCAGCAGTTGTGGTGAGGATTCTCTTTAACCTGGACTTTTAAGCAGCAGAGAAGGTAAACCTCACAGAGGCTTCAGTAATTAAACCCACCGTCTTTATTTCTCTTGGATCACCTTGCATTAAAAATTTCCCGCTCCCTCCGTTCCCGTGCAGTTTGTCAGCTGAAGTGATTGCCTCCCCCTCCTTCCCTTGGTGGCATTTAGTTATTCTCATTTGCATGTACATGCCCTCGCTGTGCGGCCTGTGGGCTGGCGAGATGGATCAGCATCGCCACGCCGTGTTTTATTACATGTCAGTGCCACAAACACACACGGAGCTCAAACTTCACCTCCGGATTCTGACACTTTGCAAACACACGAGTCTCGTTTAAAACGAAGCAGAAAACACACACATCATCTCTGACTCCCTCCGCTGGGAGTCGGCGCGGCTAAACACGCACATTCCCGCTCACAGAGGCCTCTGTCTTGTTTACGGGTGTATTTTCACATTGCTGAGGCTCTCATCCCCTTCATATTATGACAGATATTAATATGCAAAACAGGCGGATGCTGAACAAAATGCTGATAATTAAGCGAAGATGTTCTGGGTAGAATCGCGCTTAAGAGAGTGCAAGTGGGACCCAGCACATGGTAAGCCATATGTCTCTGCGCAGTTAGCTCTATCCTTTGGGGTAGAGTTGGAGGGGGGGAGTTGGGGCTTTTTTTCCACACAGGCATGGTACAAATGGAGCCTGGGAGACTTGAACTGTAGCCTTGTCGTGTTTTTATAGAGTCATCAGAGAAGAAACACGCTGTTCCTGCTCTGGTTTTGTCAAAGTTGTAGCTTTAGGATGAGTCCAAGGTCACAGGCGAGCTCCTGGTTCTGGCCTCACCGGTGTCACTTTAAGATAAGCTGCGTTAGATTTCACAAAGCTGTATCGCCCGTCTATCAGGTGCCTTACCCACCTGCTCCTCTTCCTTTTCTCCCCCCGGCTGATCTCTCCTGAGGGGAGCGAGGGAAGCAGGGAGGATTTTCGGGATGCCGGGGGCGACAGGCTCTCTGTGCCATCCACTTACACAAACGGCAGGATCAGCGCTCCACACAAGAATAATTAGAAGATAATGGGTAGTAATGCGGCCCGATCTGTCCCGATTATCTCCTGGCAGCGACCGGCACAGCGCCATCTGGTGCCAGATCTCAGGGCAGCGGCTGCTCTGCCACATGAAAAGAAGGTGGGCTTAGGCTTTAATCTCGCGCCCCATTCTGTTATTGACTGTCTGTGCGGTGCTGCGTTCAGAACTGAGCGAGTTGTGTGTCAGTCTGGCCCTGGGAGATGCTTGATACACATCACAGAGAGGGAAAAAAAAGTGCGATTGCATTTATATTACATGTGCGGGTGACAGCCGGTGTTGCTGAGCGTCTTGGTGATCGACAGTGAGGCAGAGTGTTGCTGAGAGCGTGGTGTGAGTTTTTTTCTGCAGAGCTGTTACACGGACAAGTGTCTGTCACGACGGGGGCTCCATCTCTCAGCTTAACTCCCATCCTCTCCATCCTCTCTCTGCCACAACTCCGGGCCAATTCAATATGACAGAGAGGATTGCGTGGCCAGCGTGGCCCGAGGTTTAGCGCCGCAAAGCTCTTGTGTGCTTTGTGTTTACAGGCGCTTTAGGTTCCCAGCAGATTTCCAAAGCTAGCTGCGCCCCTGCACCTTTCACACAAACCGGGAGGCCTAATTCTCGTAATGCCCCTGCTATTATCTGTTAGTCTGAGCACAGGCACGCAGCTTTATCAAATTATCCCGTCACGTATTTCGCAGACAGCCTGAGCCATGGAGGAGAAGTTGAGAGGAAAAGCTTCAAGTATTTTTTGAAATGTACTTCAGATCTGATCAATGTTTGTGTCTGTAAGAACTTAACTAAAAAGATTTCATCTCATGAACTCCAAAACAGTTCAAATCAGCTTCCAGGGATCTTTTCTCTTTCAATTTAACCAGATTCACATGATTTTCAGTTTTTTATATAGCAGTCTCTGCAAAACAAGTTCTTCAAAACTTCATTCTGACTAATAAAATAATATTATTAAAAAAGTGGATTACATATAGATTTACATAACATAAAGTCAGAGGATCATTCACGTATCAGGACATATTAAAACTGAACAAAAACACACAAACAATTCCATTATGTCATCATTTTTTTAAACAAAAACTAAAAGGAAAAGCTGTGTGGAAAACTGCTTCCAGAGGATCTTAGAGGTTCAGGATCATCCAGGAGCTGCTGATCAGATGTATTCACCACCTCGAGAAAAGCAGCAGTTTCTGCTGCTCCGGAGCGTACAGGTGTGTGTTCACACAACGCCATGGTGGAAAGACATCAGCAATGACCTTAGAGAAGCAACTTTTGCTGCTCATCAATCAGGGAAGGGTCAAAGGTCATTTCCAAACTTTCTGGAGTCAGTCGTTCTACAGAGAGAAAGATTAATCACAAGTGGAAACATTTAGGACAGCTGCCAATCTTCCCAGGAGTGGATCTCACAGCAGATTCATCCCAAAGGTCAGACCGTGCAGTGAGCTCCATCTCTACAGGCCTCAGTTAGCAGGTCAAAGGTTAAAGGTCAAGACAGGACAAGTATGGTTTGTTTGGAAGGGCTGCAGGAGAAATCTTCTCTAAAAACAACATGGCAGCGCAAGACTTCTGGGACAGAACCAGACCAAAGGACAGGTGTTTACCCAGAACGCATTGCGGCAAACGCCTCATCCCAGCACGGTGGTGGAGGGCTGATGGTTTGGGCTCCTTGCTTGAACTCCTCTGTAGACCAAAGGATTCTGGAGTCAGATGTGAGGCCATCTGTCCGACAGCTGAAGCTTGGACCAAAAAGGACAATGATCCCAAACACAGCAGCTAATCTACAACAGAACGGCTCAAAAAGAGAAGAATCAAGGTGCTGCAGCGGTCCAGAACCAGAACCTCAACCTGACTGAAATACTACAGCAGCATCTGAATGTCTCAATCCATTCCCTCTAACTCTACATCACCTACCATCACGCCTCCTCCTTCCTTCTTCACCCTTCCATTGTACCTTTAATTTGCTCTCCATACACAACCTTTGCTGTTTATTGAGATGCTAACTCTCTTTATGAGCACCTAATCCCAGGGCAGGGCGGATAATTTATGAAGCATTTACATGAAGAAGCCCTGCTAATTGGAAGCATGTGTCTGCGTAAGCCTCGCCATTTCAGGCTCGCTGCACGTGAGCGGGATATCTCACCTCCTGTAAAGTAACATCATAATGATTATTACGTCTCAAAATGAAAATTTATTGACGCCATTCCGTTTCAGAGGAGGTGTGCACTTTAGTGGTGCAAAGAGGCCGAGAGACTCTGGGAGGAAGCGAAATGAGCCATGGGAGGGTTACTCAGCGCTGATTCTCAAGTCTTGACCCCCACTCCGCCATGTCCAGGCTGAGGTCAAAGGTCAGGTAGCCAAACAGCCAAGAAGACACAGGTCATGTCATTTGTGACCCCCATTCTCCGATTCCTTACTGCAGTCCTGCATCCGTGGCGCTTTATTTTTTTCTCCAAAAATCTAGGCTTCTTCCAACCCCCCCCTCCCCATCCTCATTTACATCAGGTCGTTTGTTATGACTTTATGATTATATATGGGGCTTTGTCTGGTTGTGCGTGTACCTTCACCACTCCCAGCTGGTCCCCATTAATAACAGGGCCCGGCATAGACAGAGCAGGAGAGACGGAGGAGCTTGTTAGCGTCACAGCCGAACGCAGGGGGCTCAGCATGTGAGAGTGGAAGGGCCGACAGGACAGAAGGGAGGTGTACAGTACACACACACATTGACACAGACACCTGGAGTATCTTTTTTACTGTCCAACCACAAACTCGAGGTGCATGACATGATGTCCGGTGTTTGTCGTTAAGCCATTTTGATGTATTTCTATGGAACAAAATGTGTAAAATGTGCCAGTCTGCTTGTGTTTTCCTATATGTGTGTGTGTTTGGAGTGAAAGCTTAATGAGGATGACTGGACAGAGTGGGCCGCTGTGCAGACGGTGGGCCATTGTGGGCCCCAAACGGCGGCAGAAGCCCCCTGAAAATCTGATCTACACTCCGGGAGTCGGTGGGGAATAAAGGCGTGGAAATAGGATTTATTTAGCACGCCTCATCAAAAGGGAATTAGCAGGGTTTGGGGAGGGAAGACGGGGCTCTGTTTAGAGCTAGGATGAATGGCAGGATCATCTCTGTAATCCTGTACCCCCCTCCCTCTCCTCCTGCCCCAAAGAAAGAGAAGAAAATCACCCACATTAGCTCCTAGGGTAGCCTCACTCTGAACCTCAAACCACCCTTAAAAGAAAATCAGTCTGTAAGATCTTAAAGCGCAACACGCAGATCCCTTTCTTCCCTTTTCCTCCCACCCATCTCTGCCTTTAATTCCACCTCTTTCCCTGGAAACATGGCCACGGAGTTGTCAGGCTCGATGATAGCGAGGCTGACAGCACGGATCTGGCGCGCAAACATGCAACAAACAACGCACGAGCGTGTAAACTAAAGCAAACAAAGCCCCTCTCCTGCTCCTCCAAAGGCGGGATCCCTCCCACCTGCCACCCTGCGCCGCTGATGAAACATACAGTAACAGAGAACAGCCATTAAACGGGCGAGCGGTAAAACCGACTTGTACAATGTGAGAGGAGGGGAGGGGAGGGGGGCTTGTTTTTTGGCTGTCAGTCACACACACAAGCTTGTTCATTATCACCCCTGCTTGTGTTTGTGTTTTGTACCTCTCCTCTGCCCAAGACACAGCGGCAATGTAGGGGTTTTGTTACCTGAGAAAAAGGTGACAGGCTAAATGATGCAAATCTCTGTCAATGAGGCACTAAACTCAAGTTTTGCTCAAATCTCATCAACATTCCTCTCGGTATTTATATAATCAGATTTGGAAGGGGGTATCGGTAATTGACAGGGAGCTCAATTCCCTGGAGTTGGGCAAAACAAGGTGTAGCTATCCATTTTTAAAGTGTCACCAACTGAAGCGTTTATTCTCACCTGTATTTTGGTTAATTTCACTTTAAAAGAAAAAAAAAAACAAAACACACTGAGCCACAGAGGCTTAAATGAGGCTAAAGTCCACACATTTAGACAAATGAAGTTTTAATTGTGCTAAAATATGCAGCAGAATTATTCCACATTTCTTCTCCCATGGGCTCATCTCCTTCTCTCCCCTCCTCCTCCTCCTCCTCCTCCTCGTCTTCGTCTCGGCAGCAGGGCTGATATAATGGCCAGAATAAGAAATGCTTCCGTGCCATATATATATCTCATCGCCTGGGTAATTCCAGCTCAGTTTATGTTTTCTCGAGGCTGCGTCGGGCCTCGGCAGACCCATAGCTCCTTTATGTTAGACCCAGGAGAATCTGCCCCCTGCACAGGTACAGGCCTCGGAGAAACAAACACCATCAGTAACCTGTCTGCTGTTCACGAGGCTGCCGAGCCCAGCTTCACCCCTCCTCCTCCTCCTATCCATCCATCGTCTCTCTTCTCTACTCCTTCCGACTCTCCACCCCGCAACCTAATCATCGCCGGCCCCCATTCTCATGATTTATCGCTCCACGCGCTGCGGAAAACCAATAGATCAGGCTTGCGGCAGGGGGCCCGGGAGGCAGGGATGGTGGCAGAGAAGGGACGGAGGGGGAGTGTGCAGAAGTGGAGGAAAAACCCACCTATGATGAAGTGCTCCGTGACGCAGAAGAAAAGCAACAGCAACATCAGAGCCCGCAGTCGGCGTCTTGACATCCTCCTGAGCACATTCCTCTTTCTTCTTTTACTCGGTCTCTTTGCAGCTTCTCTCCAGTGTCCTCCTCTGTGTCCCTGTTGTTCTCATCTGTTTTCTTTATGAATAGCCTCCTCCCTCATTAACGCACCTCCGTAAGGACTGAACATCAACATTAGCGCAGAGATAATTTCTACAATTAGCTTTGATTGGCTGAAAATGGAGCAGGGTCATAGTGAGTGGTGGTGTGTTGTTTTTTTTTTCTCCCAACCTGGCTGTAATGTAACCAACAAATAAAGTTTGAAGTTATGAAAACCTTTGAAATCCTCAAAAGTAGCTTATGTCAGTCCAACCGTGACACATGAAGTATCATCCAGAGCAAGATTCTGATAAAAACAACTCTTCTAAACTGTTTGATACGCTTTTATTGCTGTTTTGACAGGAATGCTTTCGACTTTAAATCAGCTTCGATGAACATTTTTTTTAAATGTTCCATGAGTCTGGATCACGAAGAAGCTCACATGACCACACGGACGAGCTGAATGCCCTCTGGAGAAAAGTTTTATGGTCAGATCAGGCAAAGATTGAGCTGTTTTGGCCACAATGACAAGAGACATGTTTGGAGGAGTCAAGGTGAAGCTTTCAGACCTGAGAACACTGAACCAACTGTCGAGCATGGTGGTGGTAGCATCATGCTGTGATACTGGTGCACAAAAGAATGGAATAAGGAAGGAGGACTGCCTCCAAATTGTCCAACTTGACTCAAATCAACACCTAGACGGTTGAAACTTGGACACAGTTGGGTATTCCATCAGGACAAGGATCTCCAAACCACGACCTCAACCCGATTGAAAATCTGATTAAAGGCCGAGTCCATGACAGGAAACCAACCAACTGCGCCAAAAAAGAGTTGTCAAATATCCAGACAGAAATTAGCCAGAAGCTTGTTGATGGAAACAACAAGCCTGTGTCCGAGCTGCACCTTGCTTTGAGACATTTAACCAAATATCAGTGTATTTGAGCATATATGTATGAATTTGACCCTTTGGATTTAAAAACACAATAAATTCAAAAAGCCCACGATGAGTGTACACAAACCTGTGACCACAACCGCCAGAGTTAAGATATTTCAGATTTTGATTTTCAGGACTAAGTGTTTTTTTTTGCAGCGAGCTGCTAATATAAACCCACAAACTCACACATCCATGTTGGTTAAAGTCACTAATTCTGCCAGCCTTGAACGCTGTATGTCCCCCCCGCCCCCCTTCAGTGCTCCCTTCACTCTGGGAAATTTAGCATGCCCCCTCGGCTGAGGCAGAAAATGAGATTACTGTATTTAAATGACTATGGTAATGGCAAGCATGCTGCCAGGCCCCTGTAGGATAAGGGATTTCTCCTGTGCTCATTGTTAGCAGTTTTGCAAAGTGCCATCGTCCTGCTCTGGCTCACAATGGGGATGTCATTTAAAAGACATTTCTTTCTCCTCCTCCTCCACCCCCCCACCTTTCTTTCTTTTTGTTCCGGCCTCATGTACCGGCCCCCAGGAGGCCAAGTCTCAGAGTGCGAGCGCCAACCTTCCCGACCCACCAGTCCAGACATAAGGTGAATATTCTTTATTTAAAAGCTCGCTTGAGTGATTGGACACGGTCAGTCTGTTTTGGAAGAAATAATCCAATCTATGTTTGTAATGAAGTGTACTCTCCGAGGACTGACGCCATGTGTCGGCTGTGGATTCAGAGTCCAGGTGGCGGCTAGGTCAAGTGTTTGCGCGTACCTGCGTGACGCTGGTGAACATGAGGATTTATTCTGTTTTTAGCTCAGTTCTGTGTGGAAAAACAGAAGCAGGTTTGAACAAATTTGGGATGGACAGAAGTCACCGTGCAGATCATTGCCTGACCTAAAGCTTTAACCGTTGCCATGGTCACCAACCTCCAAATAGGCTATTTTTGGTAATGGTAATGGTTTTCAGCTTTTTAGATGCATGTTTTACCCTTGAAACAATTTAGTTTGACAAAACTCTGAGTCATCCCTCAGCTTCCTCAGATTTTTCCCCCAAGGAGTCAGATTTTCTCGTAAGCTTTTTTATCGTTTTTGGTTAATAGTTTTTTATGGGTTTTTTCTTGATGTGCTTTTTCCTCATTTTCAGTCCAGTACCTGACTGATTTTCAAGGGAATATTTTTAGTTTGTTTATCATTCAAGTATAAAATGGTTCCTAAACCCGGTAAAGAATTGTTGATATCTTGGTAAAAACACAATGCTGTGCACTTAATTTTTCATGTAATGTACTGATCATGAAACTTGAAGGTTCTGATAGTGAATTTTCTGCTAATTTCCATGTTTACTGATGGTGTTTGGCAACTGGATTTCAAGATTTGTCAAAATTTAGGGCAGCGAATAGACTCTCAGGTGCTGGCACAAGAACTGACATGAGGAGTAAAAGTTTCAGGCTTTTACAATATGTAGGATGTGCATGGGTGAAACAGGAAGAACAGGAGTTGTCGTTTGCTTCTTTTCCAGGAATAAGAAGGAAGAACAAGGATCCAGGAGTCCAAAGAGGTGAGGAAGAAGGCATCGGTGGAGAGTGGGCAGGCAGGTGAGAGTCCATGGAGTTTTCTTTGTGTTTTTGGACATGTCTGAATGGACTGAGACGATATCCTGAGACGACTTGTGTTGCGAATTATATAAATAGACTAAATTAAACTGGACTGGCAGGAGTGGGTCATCATCGTGTGAGCACTGAGAGCTGAGCAGATTCTTCAGAGACCGTCGGGTTGTGAGGAGACGAGGTTCCAGTTGTCAACACAATGATTGACGAGGAACAGAAATCACAGGTAAGTCCAAAAGCTAATGTCAAAGAAGCACTCAGGCAGAACAAAATAGTGTAACGCGTGACAGTACAGTCCGGCACCAGTTGATGGTCAGAGCTGATCTTAAAGAGCAGCAGCTGATGAGGTAGGTGGACGCAGGTGAGATGGCTGGAACCAGGAGGTGCAGTGTGGCGGTTCAGCCTGCCCACAGCTCCACCTAGAGGGAAAAGGAAGAAGGAAAACGGGGAGAAGGGAGAAGGCCTAGACACAAATATTAAAACGTTTTTCAGAAGCTGAGTTCCACTAAAATAAATTATTAGCTTTATTGATCATGTCTTGACTAAAAAATATCCTAAAACACATCAATAGATATCATCAAAATTGGTCAGGGTAGGACTTTTTTTCCTTAATGGAATTGACAAAACTGGATTGTACAAGAACAAGAATCTTTATTTGAGATGGTGAATACACTACAAATCTGAATCTGAATTGACTGTTGATCAAAATCAGAAAATAATGGATGTCGATTAAAGAAATTGTGCCTTCCTAGTTTGTATATGATTGGGGACCAATCAGGTTTGTTCTGGTTTCTTTACTTATCTGACTTCCTGGTTCAAAAGGAATTCATCTATTCTGGATAGAAGCTGTGGATATATATGGTATTCAAAAACACCTAAATTTAATGTCCTCCTTTGTAGTCATGTCTTGTTCCAATAGACCCGAAATTTCCTAACAGGTGCTAACGGGAATCACCGGATTTAATGGTGGCGAGCCTTTTGTTTCTTTGTCGTCCAAGTGTTTGTGCATGAGTAAATGTTTTTATTTCAGGTGGTGAGGTGAAATGAGTGTTGGGCGTTGAAGGTGTGTGTGTGTGGGGGGGGGGGTGTCACTGCAGCAACAGCAGCAGCTTTGGGGATATCATCTCAGATCGAACAACAACAACAAAAAGAAAGGAAGGAGCGAGGGAGAAAAAGCTGCTTCCACACAAGCTGTTTTCATTCTTCTCTGCTTCCGGTCCAGTGGAACAGTTGATGAAGTTTAAATGAAGCAGAATTAGGAGATCAAGCAGCCATGGGAACCAGTGTTGATGGCATCTGCACGTCCATCCGTCCTTCCCCCCCCCTCCTCCCTCTTCAAGCCCAGGAGAATGGAACTGTGGACAGCTGACCTGGATGAAATTGGGAGAAAGAGAACCATGAGGGACAGGGGAAGGGAGGAAGAAAAAAGGGCAAAGAGGAGGAGGGGAAGCGATGGGGGGGAAACAAGGACAGATAAGGGGATGAAGTAACTCCTAAATGTGATAATCTCCAATCACCTCTAATATCAATTCTGTCAAGGCCCGGGTTAATGAGCTCATAGCCGATCAAGCGTTACGCGCCGCCGCCCCATCCCACCTCCTGATTCTGCCTTTTCTCTGCCTTGCAGTCGCTCTCATCATCACTGTTGTTCTTTTGATTTAATCCCTCTTACTTCAGCTGATTTGAGCAAGACTAGAAAGAGAAATAGAGGGACGGGGGGGGAGCCTATTACCCAAGCTCCTCTGCTCTCAACTATCTAAATGCTAACGATGTGAGGGGGCGAGAGAGGGGAGGGGAGGGAAATGATGATGGGAGGAGGACGTCGGGGAGAAATGGGGAAGGACAGCGGAGGGGGGCTAATCTGCTGCAGCTCGGGGGTCTCCGGGAGCAGTTTGGTAATTCTGAAAGCAAGTTAGCTGCGGCTGACCTTTCGTCCCCAAGGGGTCAAAGCACCTGATCTCTGCTGATTTCTGCTCTTTACTTTCACTTGAGCTGCTCAGACATCGAGATCAACATCTTTTGCCTTTTCCCGTGCTCCCTCTTCCTTTTTGTTTTTTTTTTGTTAACTGGCTTTTTCCCGTTTTCCGGTGATGAAAACACGCCCGCTGCACAGAAATAGATGTTATGGATCTGATTCACGTCGGCTCGTGTAGTCGGTTGGAAACGACCGGGGTAAGAGCCGCGGGTCGCCCTGAACTCTGAGTAACGTCTGGTTCCACCTCTGCAGAGGGATTCTCACCTCTCTGCCTGCGTTCTCAACAATAGTTTCATTACTTCCCAAAGGTGAAGGCGGAGCAATAATGTTTTTGCCTCTGGTTGTGTGTATTTGTCTGCACTGTTAGCAAAATATCTTATGAATCACTGAACGGATTTTCATGAAACTCTCAGAAAGTAATCAATAGATGTACCTTTACAACGGATTGCATTTTGGAGTCAACCCAATTCAAGATGGCCGCCACACCCTAGTGACCTTAGAAAACATAGAAATGACTATAACTCAGGTCATTTTACAGATGTAGATCTAAAATTTGTTGTGGTAGTAGCTGAGCATCGTCCTTTGAGTGCAACCCATTGCACCACGTTTGCTTAAAAACGTGGCATTGACTGTCGGAGTCAATCCTGTGTGTCTGTTAGCAGAATATCTCATGAACCATTGGACTGATTTCAATGAAAGTCCAACGGCTGCATGTCTGTAACTGATTAACTTTTGGATTCAAGCTAGTTCAAGGTGGCCGCCACAGCTAATCAAAATTAGCTTACACAGAAATGGTTATAACTCAGAGAACTTTACAGATTTGGAGTTATTATTTGGTGTGGTAGTCGATGAGTCGCCCTCGGCATATACTCTAACACTAACAGATCGTTCAACATACCGCATGATGCTGCACATAAAGTAATTCTCAAGGTTTGACCCAAACAGCTGTAACGTTGTCATTTCTCATCATAAGGTGATTTTAGTCTAAAACCTGGACATGAAAGGCAGCGGGTGATATGCCTTCCTTCAAGGAGTGATGGGTCTTAAATTATATCAGCTTTTCCGGTGACGTAAACACGCCCGCTGCACAGACTTAGATGTTATGGATCTGATTCACGCCGGCTCGTGTACGCGGTTGGAGACGACCGAGGTAAAAGCCGCGGATCGCCCCGAGTAACGTCTGGTTCCATCTCTGCAGAGGGATTCTCACCTCTCCATGTGCCTTCAGAGTAGTAGTTTTATTAGTTAAGGTTTCTTCTATGAGCCTCCTCTTCCTCTAAACAACTGAGTAAATATTTTGCTGGAAATTTCCAGGTCGGCGTGACGGCGCGGCGCCGCGTCTGCGCTGCTACCCAGCTATAATTGGACTACACGCTCTCCAAAGAGATCCACTCCCAATCTCGTGTTTCCAACCCCCGCCCCTCCCCTTGTTTAATTTCACTTTTTGTGAACTTTGCAATTACGCAGCGGTAGGTAGCGAGGCACCAATTATTTGCCTTACAAGTTTACACGGCAGCTCGGCTAATTTGCGCGAGCCAGAGAGAGAGAGAACACAGAGCAACACGCCGCCGTTTCAACTGTAACATTGACTGTGAGTTGTTTTTTTTTTTCGCTGCCTGGCACTCAGCGTTTCAGTTCCAGTACATAAGAACAATGGATGGAGAGATGTGTGGTGATGGGGGGAACACCGTCACTTATTCTGTGCATAACAAGTCTCTCCTCCTTTCAAACAAAAATCTCATTTGATTTCTTATCGGCCAATGAAACAGTGCAGGGTGAGAAGCAAGTGAACAATCAATCTTTGTAATGTGATCCACGGATTGAGCACGGTGTGTAAATGTTTGCACAGGCATCCATCCAAACGAATCCTGCAGAAAAAGGAATCTATCCAGGGCAGGCCTCTCTCTTTATCTCTCTCCTGCCCGACAGCAGCAGGGTATCAGGCGCATTATATTCCAGCGCTCTGTGCATTTTTCATATAGGCTCGCCTTTTATGTTTTATGCACGCCGGCTCGGGGGAGAACAGCTGTGTGGGCGCCGCATCCTCTGTAAGTTTTAGAGGGAGAACTCATTTTTAGCGGGAGAAGTGGAGCAGAATGCCAAACGCGGTACCTGCGAACAAACGCGAGCCGCAGACCGAGGCCTGCCTCGGCTATTACATTACCATAATACGCGGAGAACAACACCTCGCGCGCCACGGCTGCCGTAATTTGAAAGCACGTCGACGGGATTTACAAGTTCTCGGCTTATCTTTGCCGTGACCTCTCCTGACCCGCCCCGTGTTTCCCGCCAACTTCTGGAGGAAAAATCAGCCGTCGGAGGCTGCTGTTGCAGACTGTTCCGGGATAATCTGGTGTTACATATGTCATGGAAATGGATTTTCTGTCAACTTGCATTTGTTTCTGTCGAGATGAACCCAGAACAGAAAGGAAAAAAAAACATGGTGTGATTTTATAATTGACCCTACTTGCTCCACAAAGTTTATAATCCCTGAACTTCTTCTTTGGAAAGTTTGCACCGGATTGAACGCAACAAATTATTTACATTATTTTTGTTTTTGCTGATCATGCAGATTGTGTCTTTAAGTGTTCAGCATTAAAATATGAGGGGTTTTCTTGATTCTTTTGATTTATTTTTTAAATTATAGACACTTGAATGAATATAATAAATCAAAATCTTGCTCAATTTAGATTAGAGTAATTATTAAAAATGATTAAAAGTTTTCCTTTTTTTCACCTGCAGTAGTTTTAAAAAGAGGCATTGAAGAGCGTCCCTTCTTTGGGATACAAACTATATAATAATTCATCTTTAAACTGATAAATGACGAGAATAAATATGAGCACAAACGCATGATTTGTTGAACAGTTTCTATCTGTGATTCGGGGTGTTTTATGACTTTATCGCCACACTCGTCGAATCCTAACTGAGGTCTGAGGACAGATGAAATCTCTTTTCGTATATGGGGGGACACACTGCCACCCAGTGTTGCAGAAGCAGGAAGAGTTTAATCTCAGGGATGTCTGTCCACCTCAGCAGCTGCAGCTGGTTTTTGAAATCTAATGCTGTCCGTGAAACGGCTCGGAGATTTCCCGACATCGATAACTTCGTTGGAACATTTAGGAGCTTCTGAACTTTGAAACTTCCTTTTTAAAGAGATTTAATTCTCCTCAGCTGAGACCTAAAATCCAGAAAAAGCATTTAACGTAACACAAATGATATTTAATCTTTAGTTTTATTTACGCTGAAACTGATTTGGTTCCTGTTCTGGTGCAGATTTACTTCACAATAACCACCAGTGAATAAAGCCGTTTCTGTTCTTGATTGGAATAAAATGGGTGCAAAATGGGTTGAGTTATTTTTTTAACCCATTTAATTCTATTTTCTAAGAACATTAGATTTTTTTTCTTGTAAAAACTATTTTTCTTTTCTACTGCCACCTACAAGGTTGCTGACTTTTGAAGAATTAGTCACTATTCAATAAAAATGAAGGTAATAATCCA
>JAOXNZ010000038.1:23095885-23107097 GCA_028566095.1 Kryptolebias brasiliensis
TGATTGGGGTAAGTTTCTATATCGTAGAAAATTAATTTCTCATTGGGTTTTTCATCCACCCTTATATACCCCTACTGCCACGCCCTTATATATATACCTCTACTGCCACGCCCTTATATATACCCCCACTGCCACGCCCTTATATATACCCCTACTGCCACGCCCTTATATACCCCTACTGCCACGCCCTTATATATATACCTCTACTGCCACGCCCTTATATATACCCCTACTGCCACGCCCTTATATATACCTCGACTGCCACGCCCTTATATATACCCCTACTTACTGAATCTAGCACAGGATAAAACATTGTCATTGTGGCCTCGTTTCATCTGCGGCTCAAGAAAAGTCACAGGAGTCCTTCTGCCAGGACAAATGAGAAGCAGGGAAATGGAGGGAAAGTACCTGAGTGGTTATAGGAGCACCGACAACCTGAGGAGCCAGAAAGGACCAGCAATCGAGGAGGAAAGAAGCAGCAGTGGGGAAACGATGAAGGGGAGGATAAAAATAGGGAAAAGATGCAAAGACTGCACTAAGTCAGCCGGGAGAGCAGATGAGATTATGAATGTAAGATTAGGAAAACAAGAAGCAGATAACCATGACGTGATGTACCTGAACAGGACCACCACCGAGCTCTTCATCCAGCTTGGCACCAAGAATTGCACAGGCCCCGATTTCATCCTGACTGGAGTCCATTCCCTGCCTGCCACAAATCATGAATGCGGTGTGGTCGTCAGTCAGATTAAAGTTAAATATCCTGTTCTGGTACAATAATCTACTTTTTCTGAAATTCTCCAGACAGAAGTTAAATGTTGCTGCTTTCTTTAGATGCCATTCAAAATTGTGAAACTCTTAAAAACCCCTGACTCATTTGTACCAAACCTGAGGTTGTCTTCTCACCACAAGTAAATAATGTGTCCTTGACGCCCTCCGTGATGGTAGTTATACAGGATGATGTAACTGTCTCCTCCGTAGAACTGTCCATATGTGGATGGATCCACCAGGACCTTGTCAGATGCCTCAATGCGCCAAATCTATGGTGGTCAGGAACAAATATCACTCCACTGTATCAAGAACAGCCAGAATGTGCAAAATCATCTTTCCACAGGCAACAAAACTGCTAAACTCCCAGTAAAGGCAACTTTTTTAACACTAGACATTTACAATTAAGCCAAGGAATGTGAGAATGTGCAATGCCTTATTTCCTCAGGCAATAAAACTGCTAAACTCCTTGTAGAAACTACAACATTAGCACATTTTTAACACTACTAATTTACTTTTAAATCAATGGCTGCCAGACTGTGCTATAGCTTCTTTCCTCAAGCAATAGGACTGCTAAACTCCCTGTAATGTGCACAGTATAAGCAACTTTTTATCTGTTAACTTATTCTTTAACTTGCAGACAAAAATATCCTTTTGTGGAGTAGTATCTCTGAGACACGATCACCCTGACAAGTTCAGTGACCAGTCTACTCTCACCTGTTTCTCTCCACTGCCGTCATCCACCATGCCATGCTGGGCAGCCATGGCGGTGGAATCGTGAAGGCTGGCAGCGTCAAAAGGCACCTTCTCGATCTTGGCGATGCTGTTGGCGATGTAGGCCACGCCCAGGCCTTCTGTCTGGTCTTTATCCCGCCAGTTTTTGAAGAACTGCTTGAAGAGCGGCGTCTCGCCCATCTCCGGCAGGATCTGGACTGACGTGTGCTTGGGGTAGCCCATCTTCTTGATGAACTCGTCGGCTGCCTTCATCGCCGCCTTCCTCTCGTCCATGTTGGCGTCTTTGCCTAAAGAGAAAAGGCAGCGAGGTAGATCACACTCAGAAACTGATGGAATTCAAAACTCGCCGACTTCAACAACAGATGTGAGAAATAATCATGCACTTCACCCGTCTGTACTGACCTTTCCAGACAAAGATTTTGCCATCTGAGCCGTGGTCCAGAATGAAGCAGTCGCCGGACTCCAGGGCGCTCTGGGCAAACGGGTTCTCTGCTGCCACCAGAGCAATGGTCATGCCTCCACTGGCGTTGGATACCTGCAGGAGTGAAAGCTCTCAGTTGGAGGCATGAGGCGTCACTTGGTTTGATATTAAAACGCTGTTCTACTTCTTCATGGGCCTTTCAACATGAGGATATCAGCTATTGTAGCATCATTATATTTCATTACACTGTCAAATGCAGGCTGGTTTAAAATACGTCAGAGGCTGTTTTTTCACCTTTCAGAATTAGGTTATACTACCATTATCTAGATTTTCATATTTATCTTTGATATAGGTACTGTAACAGTTAACAAACAGCATGTGCAGCAGTTCTATAGATGCAAAACCTGTTTTGAAAGAACTGCACTACGTAAAACACCAGGGAGGCTTTCTGAGAAATCAACAAAATTATTAACACAATATTCTGCGCTACAGCTTGAAAACAAGCCATTCTTTGATAAGTAATTTATTGAAAGAGGTACTATAAACGTACAGATAAAAAGGTGTCACACAGCCCCGTTTCTTTGTTTAAAACAGGACATATGAGATGTGTGTAAAAAATCAGAACATTTGTGTTTTATTAGTCGTTCAATCATAAAACGGTGAAGGTCACGTTGCTGTAAAACTCTGAATAGAAGAAGTGAGTTATATTGGTTTATTATTCTCATCTACGCAGATGACACTCAGCTGTACGAGTGTAAAAATCCCAGATTCTAGCAGTTTTGGTAATCTCACAGTTTGTCATTCTGGGATCATTTCTTAGGCCCCAATCATTGGTTCATTGGTCCTCTAAATCTTTTCCGTTCTCTGCAATAAATCAAATGATACCATCCAGGAAATCTAAACATAATACTTGATTCAAACTTCAGTTTTGAAGCTGAAATGAAATATTCTGTCTTTAAAAAAAAAAAACCAGGTAATTTCTATCAACTGCTGACTTTAAACTAAATACGTATGTTTAGGACCATTTTTACTTTGACAACTCTAATGCACTTTCAAAAATATATAAAAAAATATCAGTTGCCTCTAGTTGATTTAAAAATCTAACTCAATAATGGCGCTAAAACACATTAAAAACTTTTTCCCCGTGCTTGCCTCCCTGCTCTAGATTCCATAATAATTGTAAATTTTTACTCCTGTCAAAGCATTAAATGGCCTCTCAGCATTAAATCCCTCATGATATGAGTCAGGTATCCTGTTTTTAAAGCACACGCTCGAGCTCTCACCTTGTAGAGTTTCGCTCTCTTCCTGTTCGAAGCGTCAGCTTTGATGTCATCAGACGCTCCAGGAGGAAGATCTGGTTTAGGACCTAAAACCTGGAAGCAGAAGCGAGGATTTAATCCAAGTCTCAGTTTGGGAGCTGATTTGTTCCTGTGGTCTCACCTCCAACATCTTCTCTCTCTCCATCCCCTCATCGCAGACGTACACCCGTGCCCTGCCGCTGCGCTCGTTGTCACGGATCCCCTTGGCGACCTGAGTCGCCTTCAGCTTCTCGAAGCGATTGCTCTGAGAGCCGCACCACTGATAAATCTCCTGAGGAATGAGAGGAAGAGGACCAGGTGGCAAATTAGGCGACTAAAGTGAAAAGCTAATTAACTTAACAAGGATGGCTATTTTTGTATCCTTTAAATTACTTTTGGCAGCAGAATGTGGTGTTAAAAACAACATTACGGTTGGATGATGACATCTGACTCACATCTCCCAGGTCCAGGATGAAGCAGTCTCCCTGGTTGAAGCTGTCCCAGCTGACTGCCACCTCAGTTGCCCGGACAACACGACGACCTTTGACCTGCATCACGCGCTGCACCAACACCTCATTGGTGACGACGTGTTTGAACCCAGATGCCACGCCTCCTTTCTGGAAGAGAAAAGTCGCATTTCAGTGAGACGAAAGCGAGACATGCTCATGTTATTTATTGACATTATTGAAAAGTTTAGACGTTCAACTGGCCCTGAAGTGCAAACCACATCAGCAAATCACTAAACACATCTACAAGTTTAAAAACAGTTACATTAACCCACCGGGAAACATGAGACATCGTTGATTGGACGATGGCGCTGATTGGACGATGGCGCTGATTGGACGATGGCACTGTTTGGCTTTTGAAACAGAAGTTATTCTGCCTGTAGCGCGTTTTTGAAGAAATGAACGTTACCGGTGACCCAAACGTAGCTGCAGCTGCTGCTATCCAAGAATATTTAGAGTCAGGACAAACATACGAGGTGACGCTGGACATGATCAGGACTAGTTACGAAATTTCAGGTTTAAAATCCAAACGGCGCCGTCATCCAATCAGCGATGTCTCATGTTTCCCACTGGTACCGACCTCTTCCGGTAGGTTAATGTTGTGTTTTTAAATTTGTAGATGTGTTTAGTGATTTGTTTATGTGGTTTGCACTTCAGGGCCACCAAAGGCATAAGGTGAAAACAGATTAAAAACAGAAATAAATTACTAGACATCTTACCATGTATTTGATTCCAGACTTGAAGTAGCCCAGAAAGGTTTTTGACTCGTGTCCTTGCACCTCACGGTACTGGATGGGTTTTCCCCCCAGGAAGTCGTCCATTTGAACTGTAAAGATGGCCGCCGAGCCGCTCTCATCCTGGGAGCAAAAATCACCTGTGCCAAGGAAAGCAAGACCCGTTCCATAATAATACCAGTAATAGTTTTAATCACTAGAATTGCACTGTACTATGATGACCTGTAGGGAGCAGGTGGAAGAGAGCCTGAAGAGGTTGAGGTACGCTCCGGAGAAAAGAGGACAGAGTCCATGTGTGTGAATGAGAAGGAGACAGGTGGGACAGGGAAGCTGCGTGGACTGGAGGTGCAAGAAGAAGAACGGAGCGGGCAGGGTGGAGTGAAAAGAAGGTTTACAAGATGATGGTGAGACCTGCTGTGATGTGGGGTTTGGAGGAGCTGGAGGTGGCAGAGGGACCAAACTGGACAGGATTAGAAGGGAGTCTATCAGAGCGACAGCTCAGGTGGAGACGGTTTGGACATGTTCAGAGGAGGGACAGTGGATGTATTGGACACAGGGTGTTGGAATGAAGGAGGAAATGCAGACGGTTGGTGTGACCGAGGAGGATGGAGGCAGACGGTTCGACAGCTGAGAGAAGAAGTAACTGTATGAACATCTAAAATCAATCCGTGCCTTCATCAGGGGTCAGAACCCCACAGACACAATAATACTGTATATCCAAAGTTAATCAGTTTCTGAGAACAAACCGGGTCAGCAGAATCCAGTCAGGTCCTGTTTATCTGTGAACTGTTTTAATGAAAATCAAACAAACCCAAATACTTCCTTTAGAGTCAGTTCTGAAAACCTTATAAATAAACAGATCTTGTTAAGATAGTAGAACATGAAGAGCTTTAAACTAACATTTAATATTCAAATGAAACATATTGAGCAATAAAATTCAACAATTCCTTTCTGATTTTTTAAGTCTGTAAAGTTTTATTACATTTATATTGATGGGTTGTAATTAAAGTAGATCAACATTTAAATGAAGAAGTGAAACCTAATGAATGGTTTACATTGTATTTCTGCTTTTATTGCTTTAATATGTCACCAATCTGTGACAATAAAACTGGATTCTAGATGTTGGAAAAAATGACAAAAGTTGTGAATTTCCCCTTTATTCCCAAAATGCCACTTTTCACATGCGGACTGTAAAAGGACAAAGCAGTTTATATAAAACCGTCACTTGCTGAAATAATCAGCTTTTAAGAGTGTCATGCAAAGTGACAACATTTTAAACTAACACAGATACAGAACCTCGTTTGGTTTGCAAGTCAAACGGGATCGAAGCTGCGCTTTAAAACCAACATTATCTCTTCTGACCACAGAAAAATGACAAAAATAGGCCCTAAAATTAAACGGAAAATAATCTGAAATACTCCTTTTTGCTGTTGTGTTTTGTCCCAGTGATGGCAGTCGGACGGGGGACTCACCCAGCCAGAAGTGGAGGTCGTACTGCAGGTTCCCGGAGCGCTGCTTGATGGTGTTGAGGATGAGGTAGGCGTCTCCGGTGTAAAATCCGCCGTGCAGGTTCTCAGGAACAGGCACCAGGTCGAAGTTCTCCACCCTCCACACCTGGAGGCCCGGCATTTGACCGGCCCGCTCGAACTCTGGGTGATGCGCTGCCATCCTGCCTGCACAGAAATCACACAACTGAGCGTTTTGTGGAGCGTTTTATAAAATAAAATAAAAAAACCTTCCAGAAGTGAGACGGGGGACGCCCTGCTGATGAGCTGTTTGTGCTGGAAAACACAAAGCCACTCCCGTTCGGGCTCAGCTGTTGTCATGGAGGCAAAGATCAAGTTTGGAGCTTTGGTTAGTTATTAATACACATGAGAATGACTCACCGCCATGAGCCCGCAGTTTCCTCCTTTAAGCAGCAAGAGGAAATCCTATTTCTATATACTGTTAAGCTGATACTAGTACTGCAGCATATCATAATGACTATATACTGTAGTAGTTTTTAATTTGACACGTGTGCCTCTTTTCTTACAGTCATATCTGCATTTAGAGTTGAGTCAAACTTAAATAAACGGATATGAATTGTAGTAAATCTGCCTGTTTCTCACAGATTAAAGTGCACGGTTTATCAACAACAAAACAAAAGGAAGGGTTATTTTCTTGCAAAGGAAAGTAAATAAGTTAAAAATCTGTTGATTTACTTCCATATAAGTTTAAAAAGAACTTCTGCCGGCTGTTTAGCAGCTTTACGTCAACAAAGTTGGATTATAAAACTTATATGATGTGAAAGTCTCCGGAATGCCTTCCAAATTGGATGTTTGGCCGTCCACACTGCGGCAAGAATCGAGCATTGTTGTAGGCAGCTGTCTGCCCACAGTCATGGCAGGAATCTGCTCCTGACCCTGGAAGAAGGAAGCGCCTCAGAATCCACCCACCCAAACCAGCCAGTGGGAGCTTCCGATTTCCCTCTCAATCTGCAGCGTCGGTCCTGAGCAGCATTTTGTGGCTATTAGAGTGTTCAACATGGAAAAGTAAGCAGGTTTGTTTAAGCAACAACCCCTTTAAGGGTCAAATTGTTTCTGTTTTTTTAATTATTATTTTGTTCACAATTTGTCTAAGACTGGGTCACCTGATGAATAAGTTAATTTAAATCAATGGTTCCCAACCCTGGTCCTTGAGGAACACCATCCTGCAGGTTTTAGATGTTTCTCTGCTCTTCAGCAGGTCTTCAAGTTCTGCAGAAACCCGATAATCACTCGTTCATTCAAACCAGGTGTCAAAGCAGAGAAACATCTAAAACATCCAGGAAAGTAGCCCTCCAGGACCAGGGTTGGGAACCTCTGATTTAAAGATCCAACTAACAGTAAAGACATGAAGATCAATGAGTCCCAGGAGGCTGTGAACCATCTGAACGTCCTGCAGGATCTTTAGACAAGTTGCTTGTTTAGTATTATGTTCATTATACTCAATCTGAAGATACGGGAGGTTAAAAATGTGACTAAATCAGAGCAAATAGGGCTTAGTTGAAGTCTAGCAACAGATAAAAATGACCATTAACCACTGGAAGACCAACAAAGACCTTAATGACTCACAGGAGGGAGGGGAGGAAGGAAGAGGGATTTGCATGTAAGTTCAGCTCAAAACAGATCAACTTCCTGCAGTTTTAAAGCTTGGGGAGCTCTGCACTGTTCAGTTTGAGAGGCCGTCCACACGGGGACGGTGTTGAAGGAGCCCCAGAATCAACCTAACCTACGAACCCAAGCGCTTCAACAGGAACGACGGATTACATGTTTGCTGTTTGTGTTCATGCTTCGAACGATGCGAGGACAATCTCCCCCAAGTCACGTCCCTCCCTGGCTGCTGAGCCTAAAAAACGTTCATTATATCCACATATGGGGACTGACTCCCAGTCAACTCTGTCCTGCATTTTTTGCAGTCCTGTGGTTCCACTTCGCCGCCAGTCCACACAAACGATTCGGTTCTTGCTCTCGTATGTGCCATCTTTTTGGACAAGGTCTTCAAGGGGAAATAATTAATTACCCAAAGTGGGGTGGTTGTGTGAGCGGAGTTACCTTCTTGGTTGGGGCCGTAGAAGGAGGCGGGGCCGGCTGTGTCAGACCGCTGTAGCACTGTCGCAGCGTTTATCAGGGAAAATGGAAGCAGAAGAAGAAGCAAGTTTTGAGAACCAGTTGGTCTGAAGTGATGCTGTCTGAAACTGGAGCCCCACATTTCACCAGAGGAACCCCTGAGCTTTACGATGACGTCACACTGTCTGCGAGAAGTTTCCCATCCGGACGGCGGGAGGCGACCGGTGCCGGTCCAACAGGCGCTGGTTCTTCTGTTGAAGGTTCTCCTCTTCAGAACATTAACTGCAGTCAGTCTCCAGACTCTGGGCTGTAATTCTCACCAGCAGCTAAACTAACTGCATCCATCAAACCTTCTGGTCCTTCAGAAGCTGAAGAACGACTCAGCTGCTGGAGTTTCGGATCGATGTCCCCCCCGCCTCGTTGGTGTTCCTGTTTGGCTCTCGATGCGTCACACTTCAGAGTGATCACGGAAAATTCAGGAGAGACATTATTCATTTAAAATTAGTGTGATTTATTTTTTTTAAATGCGAGACTCTGAAAACACGCACCTGTTAGGACTTTCTTTCAATTTTTGTTTGCTTCAGAGCATTTTTCATTTCCCCTTTAATTGAGTTCCCACCACCACACTGGGGGCTCCTCAGTTGTTCCAGGCTGCGTGAAGCGAGTCGAGGAGGAGGAGTCTGTCTGGATCTGAACACTCGCAGCCGTGTGCGTAAATAGAACAGGTCACATGATTACTGGTCAGAGCTTCTTTGCAGACTCGCTGTCTGGAAAAGGTAGATAATATCCCTGCAGCCTGCTCTGCAGTGTGTTTATCCACAGGCCCACTCGCCACCCCTTCCTCAGCTGACAAACACAGCGCGCCGCTCTTAACCTCACATATTTTCTCCCCTCCCCCACTCCCCACCAGCCTCTCTGTGGCGTCTGCCTTCGCTCGAGGCCTCGGTTCAAATCTCTGACTCGTGTGACACGTTACAAATATTCATCTGGCGCCGTTTCACTCTGAAAGCAAATTCAGGATCAAGTTATCTGGGAAATCTGGACGTGAAGAATTCAGGAGCGTGTCTGTTCTGAGTTTCCATCCCCCCACAGCCTTAAAAATAAGAGTCCTCCTTTAGGGAGGGGGGGTTTCTGATGACTCATTTTCTCCCTGCAGGCCCTGCAGCTTGATCTGGACACAGAGTTTTTCAGTGTTCAAACTGCTTCCCTAATTTCTGTTTACGTGCCGAAGATTGGCTGTTTATGACTCTGCAAACAGCCTCTGATAGATGAGAGGGTTATTTCAGGAACAAGAAAACACTTCTGGGAACTAATACCAGGTGAGGCGGCTCGCGACGACATGAAGCATCAGACGGTGCGTTTGAGAAACACCGACGTGAAACGCTGCCTTGTGAGGAGCCTTCATGTGAGGGGAGGGGTGTTTTCCAACAAGTAAATGATTCAGTTTCCCTGAGGAAATAAGCACCAATGAATATTTTCAATAACTCTACTTTTTAAATGTAAAAATGGTCTCACTAAAGTTGAAGTTTTACGAGCGGATCGGTGTGAGTCTAACAAGCAAGAGTTTGATTTTCCAGGAAAAAAAAAAAGATTCAACTGAACCTTGGAGGTTTTATGGTCACATGACAGCAGTCTCCCAAGGAATGCTTGTCCCCCGCCGTTTCTAAACGCAGAATTTGCTCCACGTGAAGCGAGGAGTTGGCGTCGGAGGCGGGGGATGTGTTGCTGATTCTTTTCATTGTTTATAACGTTTATATGAAGTTTTAAAAAAACCTCAAAGCTGACCTTTCAGCTGGATATTCACCACAATCATATCTGATTACCAGCTACAAAATGACTCAGAGGTGGGTAGAAATACTTTAGTTACTCAAAGAATCTATATTTCAACCAAAGAGTCTTATCTTGTCCTCGAGCAAATAAACAGTCAGGAGCTGCTTTACGGAGGAAAACGGAAACAGATTTCTAAAACATGAGGTAAGGCTGAGTCTAGATGTCCTTCAGATCAACGTGTGAAGAATGAAGCCGAGCTGACGGCTGTAGGTCCTGAAGAGCTGCAGGACGTCTGCTGCGGCAGAGCGGAGGGACTGAACGACGTCAGGACGTTCCAACCCAACCTGCATGTGAGTTTAGATACAAGACGGGCTTTGGTTGTTCCTCTGAGAACGAGCCGGCCTCCGTGTTGTGCCACAGTTTGGCCAGGAAGGCGGAGGTGGGCCTCCCAGCTTGTAAAACGAATAAAAATGGAAACTGGAACAGAAATACCTGCACGTTGCTCCTTTTCCCAAACTGTTCAGCTTCTAACCCACAAAAGAAAACTCAAAACAAGTCGTTTCCTTCATGCCCAGATGTGCAGCTTGATTTAAAGCATATTAAAAACGCCGGATTCTGGCTGAATTAATCTGAGTTTACCCTGAGCGTGGAGTCCCTTCTTCAGAGGCGAGGTTTGATGATGTGGAGCTCGTTTCTGGAGTCTGACAGGCGGTTCTGGGTCTCTGCAGCAATGAAGCCTGACTCATTCATCTCATGGTGGTTTCCGCCTCTAACAGGAAGCTGTGACGAAACCCTCCCAGAACTGTGTATCCCGCCGTCTCCATGGCAACCACGAGCACCTTCCCAACACGGATTAGGAAAGAGGAGCCCCAGATTGGAGCTGAGAGGCCTGATTTCACAGGAAAGCACAAGTTTCTGTAAAACTGCAGCTTTACGCAGCAGCTTCCTCTGAGTCTCTGCTGCGTCAGACTGAAACGAGCTTCAATACCTTCTGCTGCAAAACAGCCCGAACCGAACCGGACCGGACCGGACCGAACCGCGGCGCGCGCGCGCGGCTTCCCCGCGCCTCTGTCGGTCGGTCCGGTTCTCCAATCCGGACGGGAACCGAACGGTCCCGCGCGCAGATTTCAGCTGCATAAACCTGACCTCCGAGCTGCACTTTTACCATCAAATTCAAACATCGAGAAGGAAAACGGAGGTTTTACCTGGATGTGGAGGTTTCTGAGGGACGGAGGGACAGATGGACAGATGGATGGACGCGTCTGAGCCTTCAGAGCCGCAGTATGAGGCTCAGACACGGGACACTCCCTGAACACCACCCCCTCCTCCACCACCTCCACCCCCATCCTTCCTAAGAGGAGGAGGAGGAGGAGGAGGAGGAGGAGGAGGAGGAGGA
>JAOXNZ010000038.1:23316567-23336348 GCA_028566095.1 Kryptolebias brasiliensis
AACGGTAAATGTTATAAAACAAAGAACCACAATAATTTTTTTTTTTGACCCAAGTGGAAATAAAGATTTTAGTTTTTTCCCTTTTCTCTCAACTGAGGGTGTAGTTTGCTGATTTGTGGTTTTGATCAGTTAGGTTAGCATGTCTTCATTAGCCTAGCAGACTAAAACCAATTATGATGTTTCAGATACAGCTGCTGCTTTTCTTGACTTGGAGGCTCAGTTAAATTTAGCATTTTAACCTTATGTATTTACACAAACATACAGATGAATGGAAGTATTTACCAACCTTCCTGTCTTTTCAGTCTGTCCACACGCTCATTGGCGACTTCAAAGACCCTCATTCGGCTAAATACAAGGCAGCCCATGTTTTCTTTACTGACAGTGAGTTCATTCTTCTCTTTAGTGCTTTTTTAATTTTGTTCAAATCATAGAAAACGTATTAATGCACACATCTTGTTATCCTTCTGTATACATTATAATGGTTAAGTAGCACAGCAAACAACTGGATTGAGATGAAATATAAATGTTTTTTTTGTTTTTTTTGTTCTGTCCAGCCTGCCCTGATCCGCTCTTCAATGAGCTGGTTAAGAGCCGGGCTTCCAAAGTCATCAAGACTCTGACGGAGATCAACATCGCCTTCTTGCCCTACGAGTCTCAGGTAAACAAGCAGCCACGCTTTGTGGTTCGGTGGTTTTAGAATCTCAAACATCCGGTTTAAACGGCACAATAGGTTTATTATTATTAACATAAATAGTTGAAGGGTTTCAGGAAGAGAAGACGGGAGATTCTGTTGGTAAAGGAAGATGTCGTCGGCATACAAGCTGACCTTATGTTTTGGTGTTCCGGTGATGTTAATGTTTTGATATATTGCTGCTGCAGGTGGTTTAAATTAAGTCAGAGGTGAGGTTCTTGTCATTTAGACATGAGAGTGGTTTGTTGATGCAAACAGGTAACAGTTCTGGACTGAAGAAAACAGATAAATAAATTGAAATCAGCTCCTCAAAGAAAGATCCGGAGCTGCAGCAGCTACAGATCGATCAAAGCAGGCAGGAAGAACGTGATGCTGGGAAAGGACATGGACAGGAATAGTAACAGTGAGGTTGTTATTTCTTATGATTCAGAGGGAGAAACGGTTAAACACTCAGGTGGTGGCCGGCCACGCTGCTTCTCCAGAAAGACTCGTCACTCCTCGTTCCTCTACTCTCTATAATTTTCATCCCGCCATTTCTCCATCCCTGCCTCTGCACGTCCTCCTCTCAGCTTCAAGCTTTTTATTTCTCCTCTTTTATTCGTCCTCGATGCTCCCCCTCACGTCCCACTCTGCCCATTCTTCAGTATCTGAAGATGCTGCGCGGCCCACAATGGTTCGCTGCTCTCCTGTCAGCCATGATTAATTCAGTCTCAGTGGTTTTCTGCTCCAGGCCAAATGCTGCCTCATTGCCCCGCCCCCAAAGCAGATTGCTCTTGCCCCATTGGACGAGCCGGTAGCCAGGTGGCCAATCGTTGCGGGGGATCCATCTGCGGTACCGACATGTGGTCATGTGACTCTGGGCAGATGGGATGGGAGGAGGTGTGGTACGATGATGGAGGAGAGGAAACAAACGAGGGAGAAAGAGGGGAGGAGATCTCCAAATTTCAGGTTACCATCCGATAACGACAGAAAAACCTGAAAAAGTTTGACCGCCTGTGTGCAGGTGTACTCTCTGGACAACCCAGATGCCTTCCACAGCTTCTACAGCCCCCACAAGACCCAGCTGAAGAACCCGGTGATGGAGAGGCTGGCCGAGCAGCTGGCCACGCTCTGCGCCACCCTGAAGGAGTACCCTGCGGTCCGATACCGAGGGTGAGCGAAAGGAGGCGATACTGATCTCCACAAGATGGCGTCTCCGCCACAATCAGTGTGACCCGTGCTGGCAAAATTAGAAATTTATCAACACTGAGTTATTATTTTCAAAATCTTCATCTCAGAAGCTTCAAAATGATTCGTAGTTTGTTGAAATTTGGCGATTTATCGCCTGGAAACAAGCTGGTTTTGTGTGTTGGTGAGCTTCACAATGATGGCCAAACATTATATGAAGGGATTTCCCAACAAAACCCACCCCGTATATTTCAAAGGAAATTGAAATGGTTATTTTTGAAGACATACCTGTTAGAAAACTTTGATTTAAAGGTAGATTAGGAAGATTATTTGTTATTTTAGTTACCGGAATGTGGACCAATTTTTACGCAAATTTCAATTACGGGAAAAATTGATAATTTCACGTTATTTTTGGCACTTTGGGCTGAGCTCATTCTGACTCATTTTGCCAGAACGGGTCACATATGTTGATTAGTTTTATTAGCAAGCAGCTCGCACCATATTTGTCTCTTCTCTCATGAAGAATACTCAGATATTTTCAAGTTTCGTCTGTCCTGTAGGTGCAAGTTATTGTAGGGATAACGAAATGTCATTTCAGTTTTGAATGTCAGGGTTTAATATATGAATATAGGTGAAAATCTCTCATGTCTGGTCTTTTCCACCCTCCCTGTCTGTCCACATGTCTCTGTCTGTCTGTCAGGGAGTATAAGGACAATGCCACTCTGGCCCAGCTGGTTCAGGACAAACTAGATGCCTACAAGGCTGATGATCCCACCATGGGAGAGGTGAGCTCGTCGTTTTACTCTCATTTAAAGTTGTAATTTTAAATAAATGTGTTTTTCTATGACCATCTTTTAAAGAACTCTGTATAAAAAATAAACATTTGACTTTAACAGGATTGTTAAATTAGTTAATTGGACTGTTTCCAACACTGCTTGAGGCAAAATGGAAATTTTAATTACAGCTGAACAGGTTAAAGTGATATTTCAGAGGTTTTTTGGAAAAGTTCTGAACACTTAACATCTTACCTGTTGTAGAAAGCGCCTCAGTTTGAGGAAACAGTTTAATTCCAACTGGACTGACGAGCTAACGGCTAGTCTGAGTGCGACCAAGACCAAAGAGGATTGGTGCCGCCTTAAAACAACAAACACTATTTTATAAATCTTTAGTTTCACATTACGGTTATTCTGGTTGTAATATATTGACACCAGAAGCGCTACCGCCAGCTGCTCCATCGCTGTTTGCATTTGTAAATACTTCTAAATAAATAATTTTACATAAATAACTAAGTAATGCAAAACTGAAAGAAGCGTAAAGGTTTCTAAAACAACATTTGCACAAATTGCTGTTAAATTGTTGAGATTTGAGTCGTTTTAAAACCAGACTAGCCGTTAGCTCGGCCATTATTAAGCGGTCGTTCAAAGAGCCATCTGCAACAGGTAAGATATTAAAATTAATCAGAAGAAGTGTGGAAATGTATTGCACATACTGTGATTACACTGAAGACATTTTGAATCAACGAGAGTCCATATTTTGTTTCATTAACTTGGATTAATTTGGTAATATTTATTGATTTCTGTATTTTGGGGTAAAAGACACCAAGAAAAAATGAAGATAAGAAAAAATTTAGGGTCATTAATGAAGATAAAACAAGTTATTTCAAACTGGATGATCACAGTTTGTGTACAAAAGTAATACCTTAAATATCTGAGTGAAAATAAAGATATAATCACCAGGATAGGATCTTCAGTTTGTTCTCAGACGTGAGGGAAAACTAAACATTTTGTTAGTTTTTTTGCGTTTCATACACCGATGTTTGTCTTGCTGCTTCGCTCAGATCTGTGAGGGCCTCTGTCTCTGCAGGGTCCTGATAAGGCTCGCTCACAGCTCATCATCTTGGACCGAGGTTTCGACCCGGTGTCGCCCGTCCTACACGAGCTCACCTTCCAGGCCATGGGCTACGACCTGCTGCCCATCGACAACGACGTCTACAAGTAGGAATTAACCTAAAACCAAGAGAGAGAGAGCAACGTTTTGAGCTATATTTAAACTCAAATAATAACTAAGTCTAAAATACTAGCTTTGACTGAAACGGCCTTTGGTTTTGTCTGATTCCCGGTCAGATATGAGACCAGCGGTATCGGAGACTCTCGTGTGAAAGAGGTTCTCCTGCATGAAGACGATGACCTGTGGGTGAGCCTAAGACATAAACACATCGCTGAGGTGTCCCAGTGAGTATTATCTCCTATTATTATTATTATTACTACAGGATAACAGATACCTGCCACACGTTAGTGTTGCTCATTTCCTGTTTTTTGTCTTTAGGGAAGTAACACGCCAGCTGAAGGAGTTTTCCTCCAGCAAGAGGATGAACACCGGAGAGAAGGTAAATACAGAAGAACCTGCAGCAACACATTTGTTTATATTTTTTTGATGATTTTGATGCCAGTTCTAAGACACATTATGCGTCGCTGGACACCTCATGGGTCAGGGATGATCCCTATTGATTTAAAGGTCACAGGTAACCCCTTTGTGAAAACTTTTTCTGTGCTCTAACTCTGAAACCACGTAACGCAGGAATGTCAAACTGTACAGTTGGACACCTGATGTGTCAAGGATGATCCCTATTGATTTCAAGGTCACGGGGTCAAAGATCAAGGTCACAGTTGACCTCTTTGTGAATACCTTGTCCATGCTCTAACTCTGCACATGTAATCAGGATTGTTGTGTGAGGGAGTTTGTATATTCTGATGGGTGTATAATGTACCGTTGGCGGTCCTCTTGTTAGTGTACTTGGCCTCCTTAGTTTATAGAGCAAGTTAATATTAATTTTGAGGTCAGGACCTGTACATAGAGAGTTTGAAGAATCAGGGAGGATTTCTTAGAGGCAAGCCAAGTTAACAGCTACTTAGAACAACTGTAAGATCGAGCAACCTATTAAAGCAACTCAAACCCTTTCTGTGCTCCAACTCTGAAACTGTGTAACGTAGGATTGTCAAACCATTGGTTCCCTAGATTATGTCTATCAACGGATCGTCTCAGATTTATGCCAATTGCCCCATTTGTTGTGTATTGTTGTGTAATCAATTGTTTCTTGTGTTTCCTCAGACCACGATGAGGGACTTGTCCCAGATGTTGAAGAAGATGCCTCAGTACCAGAAGGAGCTCAGCAAGGTGTGTTTAAGTGTTAGCCTCTTTTCTTGCGGGTGCCTTTGGCGGCTGTGGATCAGCGGTTAGAGCAGTTGTCCTCCAATGAGAGAGTTGGAGGTTCAATTTCACCAATATGCCACATGTCAAAGTGTCCCTAGGCAAGACACTGAACCCCTAATTGCCTTTGATGTGTCCCATCGGTGTATGAATCTCATCTAAAGCACTGATTAGTCTCCACAGAATGATTTATTCAGATTAACTTTGTTAAGATTCAGTGCTGTATGAATGTGTGTTGATGGGTAAATGAGGGCAGATTGTGTCGTAAAGCACTTTGAGTGGCCTGGTTGGCTATAAAAGCTCTATATTTATCCAAATTTATTTTTCTTTTCCAGTACTCCACTCACCTGCAGCTTGCTGAGGACTGCATGAAGCACTACCAGGGAACTGTGGATAAGCTGTGCCGCGTGGAACAGGTGAGAAGAGAACCTGGGGAAAGAAGGAAGGTGAAACGTTAACGTCAACCTATAAATGAAACCGGTTTCCTGTTGCAGGATTTGGCCATGGGCACAGACGCTGAAGGAGAGAAGATCAAAGACCCCATGAGGGCCATCGTGCCCATCCTGCTCGATGCGAACGTCAGCACGTACGACAAGATCCGCATCATCCTGCTCTACATCTTCCTCAAGAACGGTAACAAGAGGAACCTTTCACTGCTGTCTGTGGTTTCTAAAGATAAGAGTTCATCTATTTAACAGACTTAAATCAAGCCTTTAGCCACCGTTCTGCTGCTTTTAATATTTAACCATCGTTCTGCTATTTATAGCATTTAGCCACTGTTCTGCTGCTTTAAGCATTTAGCCACTGTTTTGCTACTTTTAGCATTTAGCCACCGTTCTGCTACTTTTAATATTTAACCACCGTTCTGTTACTTTTAGTATTCAGCTACTGTTATGCTACTTTTAGCATTTAGCCACCGTTCTGCTACTTTTAGCATTTAGCCACCGTTCTGCTACTTTTAGCATTTAGCCACCGTTCTGTTACTTTTAGCATTCAGCTACTGTTATGCTACTTTTAGCATTTAGCCACTGTTCTGCTGCTTTTAGCATTTAGCCACTGTTTTGCTGCTTTTAATATTTAACCATCGTTCTGCTATTTATAGCATTTAGCCACTGTTCTGCTGGTTTTAGCATTCAGCTACTGTTGTGCTCATTTTAGCTAGTGTTCTGCTTCTTTTAGCTTACAAAAATCAGTTTCAGCCTTTTTTAGCAAATTAAGGCGAAATGATTAGAATGTCGGACATTTGTGGACATTTGCGTGCTCAAATGACAGCAGCAGCTAGCTGTATCACATTGGGTGCAGCCTTGGGGCACTTCCTGCAGGAATATTGAAACATTTTTGCTAGAATAACAAGGTTTTGCTAATTGTAAATTAGCATTAGCATTAACTGCTTTGGGAGAACTGATTGAAATTAGCCGTTAGCTTGTTGATCTGGAGAGAACTGGTCTGATTCTGACGTCGATCAACGGGTAAAATATTACATGAAGAACCCCAAGTCAAAAAGATCTGAACTACCTCTTTAAGCACCACTGCTTGGCGAGACATGAAACAAGTTGTCTTATTGGTGAACATTAAGTCTCACAGGAGCTAACCTAAATTTAAATCATGTGATGCACAGAAGGTTTGGTGAGATCCAACTCAAACGTCGTCTTTGCCCAGGACGGCTGAGCGTATTGAAAGTTACAGGTGTGTGTGTGTGTGTGTGTGTGTGTGTGTGTGTGTGTGTGTGTGTTTGTGTTCTCAGGTATTACGGAGGAGAACCTGAACAAACTGATCCAACACGCTCAGATCCCTCCAGAGGACAGTGAGATCATCACCAACATGGCCAACCTGGGCGTCCCCATCGTCACAGACGTAAGATCAGTTCATTCGTTTCTGCCTCCCTCAGTAATTCTTATTCAGGATTTTCTTTTTTGCGATAAATAAAAACTGATCTTCTTGCGTTAATGCAAAACATTTTACATCAATTAAATGATCAAAATGAACAGAACGGGGTTTGAAAACTCCAAACTGGTGTTTTTCTTACCTTGAAGAAAACAAAATTCGTTTAGGATCTTTTCCTGTCAGATTAGTTTTGTGTTTTCAAAAAAATCTTTTACAAAAATGTCTTCATGTAACGATAAGAAAGACATCCAAGCAAGGCCTTTTTTTCTAATTTTTCTAACGTAAAGTATCTGTTCTGTTTAGTAATTCTAAACTTCTACTCACAAATGTGATCTTTGCGGCAAAATGAGTCACAATAAGGATTTTATTATAACTGAAGTGTTAAACTCAAATACTCTCAAAAGCTTCAAAATGATTTTTTAGTTTGTTTAAATTTGCCAATTTCATCACCTGGTTTTGTTTACAAGAGTGCCGGTTTGAAAACTGGATTTTTATTGGGCTGGAGTGACGTCATCAGGAATACCCAAGCTTCACAATGCCTTCAGACATTATATGAAGGGATTTCCCAGCACTACGGCAGCACAGAAAAATGGTCAATTTCAAGGGAAATTAAAAGGATTATTTCTGAAGACATACCTGTTAGAAAACTTATTTACCATTTTAGTTGCTGGGATTGGAGTCATTTTGCCAGAATGGGTCACAAATGTGTCCATTTTAATTTTATTTACTGATTGTATGAAAGAAACAAAAACATTTAAATGAGGTTTTATCTCCGTCAGTCGACCCTGCGCCGAGGGAAGAAGCTGGACAGGAAGGAGCGTGTCAGCGAGCAGACCTACCAGCTGTCCCGTTGGACACCCCTGATCAAGGACATCATGGAGGTTTGTTCACTTAGCTTCAGTCCTGCAGCCATATTGGAGATTCTGAGCATCAAGCAAAGCTAAACCACTGCTACAAAAGCAAGATACTAAAATTATTTTGAGCTGTTTTCTTTTAATTTGATGGTCGCCCACATCAGCTTGAGTCAAACATCCCTTTTTCCCAGCTTGTCATTCATTGACTCTATTTAACCTTTCAAGCTAATTCTTTAGTTGTCGTCCTCAGACAGTTGCTTACAGACTTGACACAACCGTGAAGCCTTTATTCAGATGTGTTTGTGTGCATTCGGTAGACAAAAGAGACTTGTTTGGTTTCCCTGCAGGATGCTATTGAGGATAAGCTGGACACGAAGCACTACCCTTACATCTCCACCCGCTCCTCTGCCTCCTTCAGCACCACTGCAGTCAGGTACTCACAAACACACCATCACACAGGTGCAAACTGAGGCCTCGTTCACACGAAAACAGTTTTTCCAAACCATCTTTAAAACTGGTCTGAAATATGAACAACGAGAAGAAGAGGACGCCCCACGGGTAACGCTGTGGAATCATTTTCAAAAGGTTGCGTTTTGAGATTCTTTTTTTACTCTGGAACCTATTTCCAAAAATGCCATTCTGGGGCTCCTAGAAACACAATTTGTGTGTGGACGCAAGGCTGAAACGATAAAAAACAAAACAAATGTGTAATCATAAAAACCCCGAAAGTTTGATGCATCAATACTCAAATAAGAGAAGTTTCATGGTACTACTACACAGACTTCAGGAAATCATTAGGATAAAGGGTAAGTATGTCCTAAATCATATCTGACAGATTTCAGTTTGTACATGTTATTGTCTACCAAAGTTAATTATGGTGTTCCCCAGGGTTCTGCTCTTGGTCCAGTAAGTTCTTTTTACTTTTGCTGTCTTTGGGCTGTATGACACTGTTGATTTTGTTGGTATGTTGACGACACCCAGCTTTATCTCTCAATGAGACCCGAAGAATCAGATCAGCTACTGAAGTTGCAGGCTTGTCTTGAAGGGAAAGTCCTTGATGACCAGTTTTTTGTTTTCAAATTTCTGCAAAATGTTTTTGTAAAAAAATGTAAATAACTACTGCTTACAATGTAGTTAATATCACTGCATGCATAACACATTTTTCTTATACAGGAACAAATTCTGTCTTACTTTGTGACAGGTTAAAAAAAATAAGATGAGCTGGAATAATAGAATCTGCTTTTTTACTAAGGCAGTGCTCAATATGGACACTGGCACAAGACAATTTGTACATGTTATTGATGTGTCCTTGAGTTAGTCATGGTGTTCCCCAGGGCTCTGTTCTTGGTCCAATTCTGCTTTCTTTATGTATGCTTCCTTTGGGCTAAATCATCAGGATATAGGACGTTCATTTCATTGTTTCAGTTTCAGATTTCAGTTTGTATATGTTAATAATGTGTAACAAAGTTAATTATGGTGTTCCCCAAGGTTCTGCTCTTGGTCTAGTAAGTTCTTTTTACATTTGCTGTCTTTGGGCTATATGACACTGTTGATTTAATTGGTATGTTGACGACACCCAGCTTTATTTCTTAATAAGTCTAAATGAATCAGATCAGCTACTGAAGTTTCAGGCTTGTCTTAAAGATTAAAACCTGGATGACCACTATTGTTCCTGAGATAAAAGAAGGTCAATTTATGGCCCTAAAAAAACTCAGGTTACATACAGTGTTGACAAATCATGAAAAAGTGCAATAATGAGACCTGTTTTTCTTCTACGGAAGTGCTCGATATGGACACTGGCACAAGAACAAGACACCTGGAGAGTACCGCACCGGTCCAAGGGTCATGGCCTTCATCATCGGTGGCGCTTCGTTTAGCGAGATGCGCTGTGCCTATGAAGTCACACAGGCCAATGGGAAGTGGGAGGCTATCGTTGGTGAGTAGTGCATCAGTTCCTATAGACTTTAGCCATTTAGAAAGGAAAGGTTTGGCGAGCAAAGTGTGGAAACGACTTCTCAAAAACACAACCTTAAACTCAGGCAGGCTGTGTCTCTGAGAGGTTATGTATTTTTAAGTTTTAAAAACTTTAGAGTTGATAAACTATTGTGTCGTGAAGCTGGTTTCTCTTATTTTGACAATAAGAACATTCAGGAAAAAACTTTAAACTACTTAGGAGAAAAAAAAAACCCCAATACAGTCCAAACATAACACACCAGTAAAATATTCTATCATCTTTTTTAAACTATCCCATCAAAGCAGTTTAAGTTTAAACCTACCTACTGTGTGTATTGTGTTAAATAAAAGTTATCCTTTATGTTATGGCCCTTTGTACTGTTAAATCTTCGTCATTCAGTCTGTGTTATAATTATAGTGTCCCGTTGATCTTGTTGTGATCTGCTTCAGCTGTTGTCTTTCAAACAACTGTTGGCTTTAAATCATGTCTGTGTTTGTGCAACAAGACGAGTGTGTATTATGTGCAAACTGAGTGTGTGTTTGTTTGGGTTTTTTTTGTGTGTTTTTAACCCGTTTGTTTTTGGAAAGAGTGGGGGGGCGGGGGCGAAGCATGTGCTGTGAGACGAGTGGTGAAGCCGCCTCTGTTCCTCCACAGGTTCCACCCACTTGCTCACCCCAACCAAATTCTTATCGGACCTGCAGCACCCCGACTTCCGAGAGTCCACTAGGGTGTCCTTTGAGGACCCACAGCCCTCAGACGAGTGAGGCAGAGACAGATGGGGAGGGAGGGAGAAAGAAATCACACAGAAAAAAGTAAAGGCAGCCGCACAAAGAAGCCCTTTCTGAACATTTACAGGATAAGGGCTTCATCTTGGTTCCCCTCCTCTTCTTTAAACACTCAGTTCTGTTTTATGTAACCTCACCTTCCTCCTCCCTGTGTCCCTCAGGGATGGACACCCCGATCCTTCCTCACTGCATGGACTGCTCTATCAGACTCCGATCCTTATCGTTTCCAAAAAAACAAACAAAAACAAACAAGCTTTAGCTTCATTATTCTGTAGGAATATAAAAAAAAAAAATGATGAGACTTGTTGGTAAAAAGCTGAAATTTGACGGCGAGCACATCGTTTGTGCTGATTAGCGGCCATGCCCGAGGAAGATGTGGCGCCATCCCTGCTGCCTCTTCTCGTCATCTCAACCGGGTGGATTAAATCTCACCTTAACGGCCACGCAAAAGGTCCTCTGAGACTGTCTCACTCATTCCAGATTTAATCTACCACCCAACATTGTTCTCAGTTTTTCCTGTCTGATTATTTTGTAGTTAGAGCCTTTTTGCCAAGTCAATCACTGATTTGTTACCCGTTTCCTTCATGATAAACTAAAGAGATGGTGTTAGACTTTCAGAGTATTTTCTATTTTTTTCACACGTATTGTATCTCTCTTAAGGAAAAGAAAAAAGCCTTTTGACTGTGTCCTCTCAGTCCATCACCACTTGCTCACATGACTTGTCTGCATACGACCAGATATTTATTTCGTAGTGCTCACATGCAGGGCAAAGTTTGGGGAAAAACAGACGGGAAACTGTCAAACAATTACATGAATGTTTAATAATTTTGCTCACAAATTTGAACACCTTATATTTTTGGGAAAAAAGCAATCAACTTCTGAGCGAGACATCCGAACAACACATCGGATTTAAGTGTTTGTGGATAATTAGGGGTCCGAAACCATGGACGTAACAGGAATGAGGACAAAAGCAGCTGCATTCAAACTAACTTCCAAACCCAACCCCAACAAGAACGTTAATATCTTCAGTATCTCTTATTAACATCGATCACCTGACACTGCAAAGTCTGACTCTGAGGTGAGGAGTTTTTTGACATCGCAAAATTACCAAAACCTACTTTCGATAGTCTCCTCCGAGGGTTCCAGCCTGATCTCCATGATGGTCCTCATCAGTGGTGTCCAACCCTGGTCCTGGAGGGCCACCACCCTGCATGTTTTAGTTGTTTACCTGCTTTGAACACCTGATTTGAATGACAGTGATCAACAGGCTGCTGCAGGACTTGAAGACCTGCTGAAGAGCAGAGAAACATCTAAAACATCCAGGATGGTGGTCCTCCAGGACCAGGACTGGACACCACTGGTCTACACGATACACCTACAGAGACAACACAAAACAACATCCATGAAAAGTTGTCTTTATATTAGAAAAAATCATAAATTACGGTATGCAAATTATTGTAATCAGTTAACAAAAGAGAAAACTGCCCATATCTTACCATTGGTAGCTCTAGGGGGCGCTATAAAGTTGATTAATTAAACCAGGCTGGATGGATCTGTAGGTAATTTCAGAAGTCTTGTTGGAAGAACACCTGAACACCTGTCCTTCAGTATGGTAATGATCGTCTTAAGGGGGCTTATGACTGAAAAACACATTTGTGCAACAGATATTTAATTTTAGAGACACGTTCCTTAAATGATATGAAAAGTTTCACAAATAATTATTGTTTAATTTCAGGTAATTTACTTTTTCTGAGTCCTCTAGACCAGTAAAAAACTGACTCCGGCCACGTTTCAGCTTAGCTGCCTCCATCACAGAGTGAAGAACGCAGTTATGCCGAAACGCTTTAACTAACCTAGCTAACTAAGCTAGTTAGCTGTTTCTTTAGACAAATTGTAAAAAAGGAGAGAGTCCCTGAAGAAGGGAGCTATGCCAAAATTCAGTTTAAAATAGTTTTATACTGGTCTAGAAGACCATTCCATATAGATTAAAGGCATTTTAGCCATTTTAATCACCGCCTTGAAGTTTCAACATTGAAGTTTGTGCTAAACCCATCCAAAGATCACCTCGTTTGGACCTGGGCTGAACCCAGGAACTACTTGGTACCTGCCGCTTTAAGGGTGCAGAAGTGTTCCTATCAGAAAGAGAGTGCGTATCTTGTATTTCCTGCTCATTCGTTCTGTGTTGTGGTAGACGGTCTGGCTGTGTGTGCATGTTGATGCATGCGAGTCCCATCTGTGTGGTACGGAGCAGGATAACTTCCAGGTTCTGATCCACTACATCAGCTATGTTATGTGGCAAAAAAAGCCATCCAGAGAGACAAAAATCAGGTGTCCAGAATCTGCATTTCACCTGGAAAAATAAGCTCTTCCAGCAGCTTAAGGGGTTTACTAAAGTCATACATTAAAATAAAGTAAAAACCACTTCCCACTTTGTGTTTTTTTTCCAAAGACTCCTTTAAACATGATTCATTATTAACCTGCTGACTAACCAATTATAATTTATAACTTTGGGCTTCTATCTTTTCTTTCAACATTAAGGCTGCCATCATCTACAGTAGGCATTCATGACAAAAACTGAAGACAATATATATTTTTTTGTGTTTCACCAACGTGCAGATCTAACACTAAGCTTGTGTATGTCTTGTGTGTGTGTGTGTGTCTTCAGGAGCGACCCAAATCTTCACCCCCACCAGCCTGTTGGAGCAGCTGAAGGCCATGAACAAACCAGACGAGGAAGTGGCGAGCTAAAATCCTTCGAATACATCACTCCTCTCACACCCTCACCCCCCATCCTGACTCATTCTACCTTCCCAACCGAGTCCAGTCCACAAACTGTGTATGCATCTTGCTTGAGGGAAGAAAACAAAACAAAAAGATATCTTAAAAGATAAAAAAAATATATGTTATATCAAAGAATACAAGTGTTGCAAGTATTCTCATGTTTTACAATGGATGCAACTAAATAAACTTATTTAAGAATATTAAATATCAGAAGGCCACTTAAAATAGAAAATACCAAAATGTCAAACTGTATGTTATAATTATGAATCTTGCAAAAAAAAAAAAAGTAGACATTTTCTCCTCTTTGTTCCTTTGGCTTACATGTGCTGAGTTTTATTGTAAGCAGGTGGAAGGGGGGGATGTGCACTTTGAGAGGTTCTTATTGAAAAATATATCATGCAATATAATAAATGAATTATATATTTCATCAGAGAGGAGCACTATCCACCCATTTGAGATGTTTGTATTTAGTAGCATGCTTGGACCTGTGTGGACTGTTCTGTGTTTGTGTCGAGTGTGAGTGTTCGGAGCGCAGCAGAGTTAGCATTTAGCTAATAAGATGCTAACGGTGAATTCTTCACCAACAACTTTGGTTTTGAGTATCAAATAAAAACAAATGCTATGAAACTTTTTTAACAGCTCAGCTGCCATGTTATACACTCACTAATAATTAAAATCAATCATATTTTCTTTTAAAAATGCCATCTGTCGTTAGCAAAACTAGCTAGTTAGCTGCTAGCTAACTAAGCTAGTCACTCTTGCTATTTTGTTAGCCATAATGTGAAATTGTTAATGTTTTGATGTTAAACGCATAACGTGGATTGAAAAGAAGGGAAATAAGAGATATTCTAATTTAATAATTTTAATTAACTGTATGCCTGAAACTTAGAACAAGTTCTTGGCTCAAGTCTTCACCCCAAAAAATGCTTGGTTGAGAAAAGAAGTCTTTTTTTTTTTTTTAAAGAGTTGCATATAAGATAAAATCATCCCTCCTTTGATTGCCCCTGTTGTATTTTCCTGCATCAACCTTTTTCCACTCTAACATTAAAAAAAAAAAAAAAAAAAAAAAGACGTTTTATTGTTGAAAAGGCTTGCTGATATTTAATTCTCCAAAGGTCCGGTTGTATTTCAGTATTGTACTGTCAGGTTAAGGTCCTATCGTTGGTTAGTAATGTTTACCGGGCCATGCACTGAATAGTGTTGTGTATATGCCATACGTTGCTGTTTTAGTGTCTTACTGTTGAATGGCGACTTTTTAATATTATTTTAGAAACTGTGCAGTAGTGAAGCTTTTGATTTTTGAAATGCTAATGTGAAGCCGCTGTGTTCGTGATGTTTTAGCTGTAGCCATTAGTGGTCAACCGAGTAAAATATTTATATTTTCTTTGTCTGTTTTCTCCCCCGGTGCAATGTAACCCCGCAGCCCAACGATGAATGGCTTTGCAAGGAAAAAACAAAACAAAAACTATAGCTAAACTACGTTTCCTCCCTCCTTCAGCTTTCTTTCCTGGCCAAACAAGTTGTTTATTGCACTATAAAGCATTTTCTGTGATGCAAACACATGAGTTTGTTTTTTTGAGTTATTATTTGCTGTTGTAAAGGACTTATTCTGCCAAATCAGTTGATTTATATTTATTATTTATCATAAAAAAACAACATTAGTCTGTCCTACAACTGTCTTACATATAGGGATTGTGTGTTTGCGAGTGTCGAAGCACAAACAGTACTTCCATGTGTACCTAATATGTATAAGGCTGTCCAATAAATTAGCTTCCATTATGTCAAAGACTCCTTTTTGTTTTGTAAAAATAAAAACTTTCCATTTCAAGAACTAACGGTAAATAAATCAATCAAAAATAAACAGTCACTACAGCTTATTTCACAATCGATGTTGGCATTTTACTTGTAGTTTGTAAGCTTTCACATGATTTAAAAGGTTAAAAAAACATAAAAAAAAAAAGTTAAGTTTGCTAAATATCAAGTGACAGAATGAGCTCAGGCTGCAAACTAAAAAAAATACAATTTTGACTTTTGTCGTAAAAATGAGTTAAGAGACTATCTGGTGTTCTTGGTAACTAAAAAGGCAAATAATCTTCTCATCGAGGGTTTCTAACAGGCATGTCTTCAGAAATAATCCTTTATACTGATAATTTTTCTCTGCTGGTGGCCGTAGCGCTGGGAAATCCCTTCGTATAATGTTTGGCGTCATTGTGAAGCTTGGGGGTCACCTTTAAAAAAAAAAAAAAAGGCTTGAATTCCCAATGACATCATTTTAGACCAATAAAAATCGACTGTTCAAACCAGCTTGTTGCCAGGAGACAAAAAGTTCAAATTTCAACAAACTACGAATCATTTTGAAGCTTTTGAGACGAAGAATTGGAAAATTTTAACTCAATAACTGAAAAATGTCTCACGGGTCGCATGTGGTGATCAAAATTCACCAATAAATGGTAAAACTCCTGGTGTTAGACAACTTAAAACCAAACAAACAAAAGCAACTCCATGTGCGTGAACCTCAAACGGTAGTTCAACTACCAGTGGTGGTCCTCAGAGTCCCTTTAGTGACACTAAGATGTTTTGGTAACTATTTACAAGGTAAAAATCAAGGTACTTCAGCTGAACTGTGATGTAAAATTAAAAAGCAGAGATGATGGGTTCTTCAAGCAAATTACCATTTTGGTTCTAAATGACGGAACCAGAAGTCCAGTGGAGAACATGTGAAGAACCCCTGTGGAAACTGAAACACAGTGAATCAATGTGGTACTCACGCAGAACCAAGTGACGTTTCTGTCGGACCTGCTGGGAACAAAACAAACGAGCAGTGAGGACATCTCATTCAGTTCATCTCAAATTCGTCTTCAGCTGTTGTGGGTGAGAGGATCCCAAACCAGAGCGAACATGGCCGTTCTCAGCAACAACTACATGAAACTATCATCAAACTACAACCTTCAGCCGGGGTTAGGGGTCAGCTGGGTGGCTCGTTTGTCAGGTATGACTCCAAGCCTGGAAGCTACAGTCTCTTGGAGCCTGTTGTAATGGCGGTATTTCGTATTTTCTGTAGTGGTACCATTTATAAAAAGTTTAAACTACTAAACAAACCGATCCGAACTACTAACAGCCTGAAGGACTCTGGGATTACACTGATCCTAAAGAGCCTTTGAGCTAAACGAGGAATGGCTTCAATACATTATTCCATTAGCATACCTGTGTAAATTTAGCTTTAATTTCTTATAAAGAATTGTTCTCTGGGTGAAAATAGCCAAAGTGGCAAAGACAGGACAGTCAATCAGGACATCATAGATCTGTCTGGAACACGAGACAGAGGCCATCCAGTAGATAGAGAAGACCTAAAATTGAGCTCAACACAACATGTCTTATAAATAAATGTATTTTAAATACAGTCATGATCCAAAAATGATCTATTTTCAGATTTCTACAAACAAAACATTTATTATAACCATTAAAAAGCTACAGAAAGACTCAAGTTTTCATGTCAGATGAGGTAACTTGTACCTTATTAAACATATGATCTACAGTATTTCATTATTAAAAAGCAAATTCTTTTATTAAATAACAGCACATCTTTTGATGTAAATATTACGTCTCCGATTGAAACAAAGTCATGTTTGGTCACATGACTTGTACAGTAAAAAACACAAATTAGCTTTAAAAAACATAGAAAACTATCAATGATTTACAAAGAGGTGGATTTTAAGTTTTTATTCATTCGGTCCTTAGCTCGGTTTGGTTCGGTTCAGTTCGGTTCTCGAGGTTTGGACTAGTAGCTGCAGGACGGAGCGAGCAGGTCCTGTTGCTGCAGCCCCGACGCCAGCGAGCGGGACATGTGTCCCGAGGTGTGCTTCATGTGCCGGGCCGCTCTGATGGCTCTGTTCAGAGAGCCGTCTAAAGAACGCTGTTTGTCAACGGAGAGGGAGCGCCTCGTCCTCCCCGTCCTCCCTGTCCTCCCCTCAGGACGTCCGACTCCTGAAGGGACGCCTGCGGTGTCAGGAGACGAGTAAAGAGGAGTTGAAGCCAATCTGGAGACGGTAGACGTACCAGAAATGAATATAAAAGTGAAAGTTTTGTAATTCAAACATAACATAAAACTGTTTTAGTGACATCAGGGGGTTTTTGTAACTCTGATAGTTACAAAAAAAAAAAAAAAACAATTTGTTTTTTTATTTTAACTTTTATTACAAATGTTTACTGTAAATTATATTAACTATACATTGAAATCTGTTATAAATTACAGGTCAAATACGTTGTTTTGCATGCTGACTGTAATTTTTCAAATTTTTTAATCTTTTAAAAGATTAAAATCAACCTGTAGGAGACTACAGATGAAAATTAGCCTCTCTGGATAAATCTGGCACATTTACGTGACGTATTCATGTTGAATAATATGCATTGTCCCTTTATGAAATAAATTTACACAAATTTTTACATCAGGAATCTATATTAGACTGTAAATGATCGATTTACTTACATTAGTATCTTTACTCTATAATCTATGACAGGAAATCCCCTCCTTTTGTCAGCTTTTTGTGCTTCATCTGACATTATTTTTAAACTTCTGCCTCAGGCAAAGTCCTTATCAAACCTTTACTTACCTATTGAGTAAGTGAAGGTTATAAATAGTCTGTTAGGATAAAAAAAAGGAATCAGGAATCTGACCACTGGTCCCATTAGGCCTAACGTAAAAGCAGCTCAGTCTTTGGTTGGAATCTTGGCTCCTGTTTTTGACGCTCTGACTTCTTTCAGTGTCATCAGCTTTGTCATTTATCATTTGCCAAACATACATTTCTAGAACATTATTTATAGAAAGAATGGGACGCTCTGTGAGAGGACAATAATTGGAAGGAGAGGACAAAACAAAAAACTAAAAGGTAAATTCAAACTGTGATCCTGTGAGGCGCTGAAAAGCTGAAGCTGTAAACTTAATCTATAACTGGATCTGAACTCTGAAGATCCTGTAAAAATGCAGCGAAGGGTTCTGGAGTAAAGAAGAGACCAGTCTGGTTTATTGTTTTGTTTTCTTATTAAAGCAGCACGATTAAATGAACAATATTACTGTCGAACGTTTCAATACGCCTGCATCTTCCTCACTCCTCTGGTTCTGTTGCACCACAAAGCTCAAAATATCAGAGAAAACTAAAAGTTTAGTATTTTATTAGTTTAAAAGCATGAATGCAAGACACTGAAAATAAAAGATGATTTATTTTCAGTACTGATTTCGTACATATTGATATTTCTGCTGTGCAGCTCTGCTTCTTGATTAAGATAATTAATAATACAGATGATTCCAGCTGTAGTGAAAGGTTTGAAACTCACCGTCTGATGATGTGAAGCTCGCAGTGATGAACTCTTCTTGCTGCACATCAGTTCTCAGTAATCTGACTTTAATCTTCGAGGAGAACTTTTCTGACCTCACCTCTGCGAGACGCACTGCTGTGCTTTTGTGGCGAGCAAACGAACGCGTAAAATCTTGTTTATTGTCGTTTACGAGCCGTAATCTGGAAGAAAATGGACGCCTGTTCTGCCGTTTCCGGGATTAATATTTTCTGATGGCCGTCGCGGAGCTTTAACAGAGCGTCCCCGTCACTAACGAGTGATTTATGTCGTCACGGCGCAGCAGCTGAATGCTCCCGCCTTTAGGACGCGGCGTTGAGCTCGGGGTACTTACAGGAGCAGCGGTGGCATGAAGTGGAGCGCCGAAGGCGAAGCTGCAGCTGTGAAGAACTTCCTGTCGGCTGATCTGTCAGGAGGCTCGGCTGGTTGGCGGTTCTGCTGAGGGGACGGGTTCTGTTCGCTGCAGCCTGAATATGAATGACGTCAGCAGGTTAAAGCTTCTAAGGATTTAACTGAACTCATTAACGGGACGACTCGATGCTGAACATTCAGAAATCGTCTTTCTTCGTGTACCTGAGCAGCCTCACCTGTTTCAGAGAGTCTGTGAGGTTTAAAGCCTCCACAAACGGAGCAGCGACAACAAGAACATTGTGTCGGCTCTCTGTCGCCTCCTAGTGGACATAAACATATCTCAGGGAGGACATTTAATGTGGACAGAGCTGTTCAAATAAATAAAAAAAGAGGATTTCAGGTTTTTGGCTTACGTTCAACACGACCTCCGATGTTTGACTGACACTGAGGACAAAGACGACCCAGTTTTCTGCTGTCAGGTTCGTCTGCTGAGTTCTGCCCTGAAACAGAAACAGTCAGGATTTGGGTATTTTGAGTCATTTCTTTGGTAACCTTTTGTGTTAGATTTGTTGACTGTGTTCTGTTTATGAGATCTGTCACTCTGCTTCATGGCTTCTGTGTGTTTCTAAATTATTTGTTTTCATTTGTGATGTTCGGTTTTACTCCGGGCCTTTCTGGGTGGAGTTTACTCCGGGTACTCCGGTTTCCTCCCACAGACCAAAAACATGCATGTTAGGTTCATTGGTAACTCTTAAATT
>JAOXNZ010000038.1:23337515-23349237 GCA_028566095.1 Kryptolebias brasiliensis
GCGATGGACTTGCGACCTGTCCAGGGTGTCCCCCGCCTCTCGCACAGTGACTGCTGGAGATAGGCACCGGCTCCCCGGTTAAAGAAAATGACTGGATGGATGGGTTTTACTCTGTGTTTTCTGCCACTTTCCCTTGTCAGTCTGCCACACCCATCCTCACCTGTTCCTGGTTTACAGTTAACCACCTGTGTCCAATTCCTCATCAGCCTCAGCCAATATATTCTGTTTGTTTCCTTTCTGTTGTTGGTTTCTGCTCCTCACGTCGCCTCGCGATTCCAAGTATTTAGTTTACTGTTGTTTTGCTGCTAAGTCAGCGTTTTGATTTGTTTCATAAACCATTTTTTGTTTTGTTAAAAAAGACTCGCCTGATACACACAAGTAAAACACAAAAAGCCTTTGTGGAGGAAATCACTGATGTTTTGAGCGCCAGACGATCTTACAGGTCTGTGTTTTCCTGCTGCGTACAGGAACTGAACTGCAGCCGTGTCGTTCTGCAGATGTTTGGGAACATCTGGAGACGTGAGACGGAGACTCCAGCTCTGATCTCGTCACTGAAAAACAAAAACACGAGATCATTAGGTGTCAGTGTGTCTACATGTGATCTATTCATAGAAATGATCAGGTTACGTGTTCTTTATGTAACATTAAAGTGCAAAAAACGAGCTCTGAAGTTCTGTTCTTATTCGGTTTTTGGCCGTCGTAGAGAAAATCTTAAGAAACTTTGTGGATCTTGTTCCTCCTTTCTTTTAGAGTCTGAATCAAATTATTAGACAATGAATGCATTTAACTCCCATTCTGTCTGATCTTTAAACTGTAAATCAACAATCTGGTGTAATTCATGAAATTAACTCTCTAAGTATGGGATTTTCTTTAAGCTGGGCAAAAGAGAAATGCATGGAATCAGTCACAAATAAAATTTAAGGAATCCCAGTAATTTGACAATTTAAATATGTAAATGTTCAGAAACTAAGCTCTCACAACTGGGCAATAAACAAGAAATATAAAACTAACAAAAGAACCAAATAAAGAAATTTATTACCATCATTTATTGAGGTATAAGTAGTGATTTTATATACTTTTCTGCTAGAAGCTGTATAACATCTTCTACACTAATAAGATGCTGTTTACTGTTTATTTTAAATCCATCTACATGTTGAGCGTAGAGTCAGGCATTGATTGGTTAAACTCACGGACGTTATGTTGTTGTTTTTGTGCAGAGGTTGATTTCTCCCGTTCGACCTCATCGACTGCCGCCGTTTCTCTTCTTCCCAGACTGTCGTCGCTCCAAACCTCCACGAACCTGAGGCGTTAAAAAGAACAACATCAGACAAAACTCGGGAGGAGGGGAAACGATCTCAAGTGACTTGACATGACTACATTGCAAATATTGAGTATAAATTTAAGTCTATTTTTTTAGCTTTTCCCAGGCGCTTCTAATGCATCACAGCTCACTCCCCCTCCCATCCTGAAAAGCCCGGCTGACCTCGTTTAATCAAGAACACACGGGTCAAACTCTGTTCCTCAGGCGCCGCTCTCCTGCATGTTTTAGATGTGTTCCTGCTGGTTTAAACGGACGACTCGTGGACGTGCTTCTGGAGAACTTGATGATTTGGTGAGGAGGTAATTAAACCATTTGAATCAGGTGTGTCGGAGCAGAAAAACTGAAAACTTCCAGGACAGCAGAACCTTGAGGCCTGGAGTTTGACCCCCCTGATCTAGAAAGTTCTCCACTCTCTGTGTTTGTGAGTCAGAAGACAGAAACAACCTAAAAAGACGTTAGCAAGTGTTTATATTTAAATCTTTGGTCACACCATCCGACCCTGATCCCAAACTCTACAGTTAAGCTGCAACATTTTATCATTTGTCTCCTTATTAAAGCTGAGCGTCTTCCTGTTTTATTCAGCAGATGATCTCCTGCTACTGTTTTGTAAAACAGATAAAACACGTTACCTGTCGGGGGGCGTGCAGGTGCTGCGACGAGATCCGCTCCACTGAGCTGAGGTAGCTGAGCTGACAGGTTTCTTGCTTCTCGTATAATTTTCTATTTTCTCCTTCAGTCTCGTTACTTCAGCCTGAAGCGTCACGACCGCGTCGCTAAAACTGAAAACAACATTTTCCTTTCAGTGCGTGGCAAACTTCCTGCTATCAAACCAAGTTTCAACCCAAAAGACGCGGCCATGAAATCTGCTGCAATGTGAAATTTACACCTTTGTCTTTTGTCCACATTAAGCAGTGAGTCTTATTTCATGTTCTCTCGCAGATCAGAGTTGGACGAAAGGCAACAACTTTTTGACTGATCAACAATAAACGACTGGAGATATATTCCTTCAGGAAGGGACAGGCAATCCCTGTTCTCTGTGGAAGCAGGACATGATGCCCTTATCATCACAGCACATCATGTTTCTTAAAGTTGGATCTTGTGGGAAAAATGACCTAAAGCAACAAATCATCTGTTGCAAAGAGCACAGCAAAGGACAGCAGATGGGTCTCAGAGGACACATAGTTATTTTCAGCACAGTTAGGAGTCTTAACCGGTCATTAAACCTAACGCAGAAGGAAATAAATGACATTTAAAAGATGAATTTAAGCCAGAAATGACGAATGTAAGCTCCAAAACTAACATTTAATATAACAGTGATATAAAACCCCCCAAATATATTTCTTTAATTTGTTTACCAGCTGATAGTTGATCAGTAAACAACTGATCAGTTATTTTGTCTGTTAAAAAATTATGGAATATTTTATTATAGTTAACTCTTTGTTGTAAATTAGATGATGAAGCCATTTTTTGTCTCTGTTCATTTTTAGAATGAAACCAGAGTCCATATTTATTCATTTGTTCCCCTGAAATTGTTGCTAATTAAAACAAATAAGCAACAAAACAGCAGCGGCTCAGCGGGATGAGCCGAGACAGGAAGTTTGAGGCGTCGCTGCTGGAAATGAAAGATGTGGATCGACACACAATCAGGGTGTAGTACGGCATGAGTGGGTTTGGATTGCTTATTTACTCTTGAAGGGGAAAGTTACACGAGCTGAAATGAAGCGGAAGATGTCGACTCCAGTCAGTAACTTTGTCTAATCGCCCAAATCTAACAGTCTGAAAGGAGCCGTGCAACACCACACCATGCAGGGAAACAACAGAAGGTACCTCCGATAAGTCATTTCTTTCAAAAGCAGCCGATTCTGAAAGAAAATGAATAAAACATCAAGTCAAATTTGAAGCATTTCATACGATATAAACAAGGAGCTGATTGAGCGTCAGAGTGGGGACAAAAAGCCACAGCGTGGTTTTCTGGAACAGCCTTCAGTCAGAATCTGTTTTGGTTGTTTTTGTCAGTTTCAGGAGTCTCTGCGGGTTCAGACACACGCCGTCTTGTTTGCTCGTGGATCGCCACGGCAGCGGCAGCTACACACACTCACGTGTGATCTCCGCCTCGACTGAAGCTCTGCGCTCTCGCGGCGTCTCCGTGGAGATAAACGGCAGCTGGTGGGGAGCCCGAGAGGGAGCTGAGGGGGGAATTAACAGAACCAGAGAACCGGTCGGTGTGCTCCGCTTCAAACCCAGAGGGAGCTGTAGAGACGAGAGGGAAACACTTCAGAAAGGTTTAACACTTATTTTACAAATAAACATTTATAAACAGACACCTAAACAATAACTATTTTAAACTAAAAATAACAGATTTGATTCCAAACTCACTCTCTGTCCTCTGACTGACTCGGTGCCGAGGAGAGCAGGACAGAGCGCGCCTCCTCTGGCCCGGTCTGGTTCTCCTCGGCTGGTTTGGGTCAAGCTGGGGACCAACCGGGGTTTCCTGAGCTGTGCGACTGAGCGACGGAGAGGAAGGAGGAGAAGCTGGCCGAGGTGTTCTGGAGCCCACGCCCCGAGGAACTGAAACGCTGACGAGCCGAAGGACAAACATCCAACAGAAAACAGAAAACGAGGCGTCAGAAACTGATGGAATCACTTCAGAGTGTCAGTTTTATGGTATGAATCAGTTTGTGGTGCCGTAAATAAATAAAGAGGATGTGTTGGACTCCTCACCTCTCTGTCGCCCTCTGGTGGAGAAGACCAGAAGCTGCTGCAGGAGACGGACGGCTGGTTTCAGAACCAACAAACCCGCTGTCTGTCTCTGGAGAGATGATCCCATCCTGCTGAACATGAACACTTAGCCTCTGCTCAACTGATTAAATGCATATTTTAGTTTGTTCTCTGTTTCAGGTTTGACTGAAATATGAACCCAATATTGACCAGAGACATCCAAACTTTCTGGCCTGATGAGGTAAAAGTATAAAATGTAGTTTTGATTTACTCTGTTTCTCCCAAAATGAACAAAAATTAGTCAAAAACGTGTCCAACAGTCAGAGCAGATGACCCAGAGACTGAATTTCTCTCAAGATTCTCCTAAAATTGACTCCAGATGCAAACGGACACCTGGTTAACGGCGGTTAGTAACGGACCTGAGGCAGGACTCTCTTGCTCCCGGTCTGGGCCTCGCAGCTCCTCCTGCTGGATGTGGGATCAGCCAGACTGCTCAGGCTGCTGCTGTGGGACGTCCTCGTCTCGAATCTCCTCCGGCTGCGAGCGGGAGGAGCGGGAGACCCGGAGGACAGGCCGACCCGGGAGCGGATCCGCTGGTTTCTGGTGCAGACCGGCGAGTCTAGGTCCGTCTCGACGGACAAATCCAGACTGAAAAGACAAATACTGTCTGGTCATTTCTGCTGTTTGAGAGACAGAAACAAGTTCTTATTAAATCTGTAATAGAACGATTTGCTGAGTAAAATTTAGCCACTGATATCCTGTTTATTTCCCACAGCTGCTCTGAAGACATATTTTATCACCAGACGTTAACTGATAATATTAGAGCCATTAAATTTGTGTTGTAAACAAACACCAGGGTCCTTTAAATAAACTGCAGTTTGTTTTCTTTGAGGACTGACCTCTGAGAGGGAGTTTTAATGATGTCACTGGTTCTTTGACTCTTCTGCTCCTCTTCCTCACTCCCAGGTGTGTTGAAATCAGGAGAGGGAAGTTTAGAAAGATCCTTCAAGATTTGGTTTCTAAATGGAGGAAAAGAAACATTATTATTATTGAGCATTAAATAAATAAAAGTCTAAAAACAAACCCAAACAAAACGGTGCGTTAATCATTTTAAAAATCACCAAAAATGACTGAAGATCCTCAACAAAATTGCCAATTTTCACACCGATCATTTTAAAGAGCTGAGGACTTTTTAGTTTTTAAATAAAAAGTCTAAACCTGAGCTATTCAACTGGCGGCTTGGGGGCCACAGCTGGACTGCTGGTGAACTCAGTTCGGCCCACCGAGGCGTTCATTTAAAAAAAATCAAAAATTGCAAATATTTTCATCAGAGAGGTGATCCTGTTAAATAGATGATCTATGACGGGGTGTACAACTCAGCCCGCCTGCCAATGAGTTCACAAAAAACAAACAAACTAGATTTTAAACTGTAAATAAATTACTTAATAACAAAAGCTGCTGGATGTCACTGAGCCCCCGAGCTGATGGATTTCTGAGCAATAGTCTGAAAACCATAAAGCTAAAAACCACCCACTGATTTCCTGCTTTAGTGGAGTCTGGCTTGACGCAGGTGTGTTTGCTGATCAGAGGTCTGTCGAAGAAAGATCTGAGAGTTTCTTCATCCTCAGCCTCCTCCTCCTCCTCCTCGTCGCTCGTCTCAACCAGGGAAAGCCCAGCCAGACTCTGTAAGATAAATAACTAAGTTACTTGACTAAATGGGTTTATAAGATTTACAAAAACACATATGACTTTTTTATCACCCGGGGCGATAATGTTTTTGTCAGTGTGTCTGTTAGCAAAATATCTCACGAGTTTTATTGAAAGTTGGAGAAAGTAATCATTGGGTTGATCATTTTGGAGCCAACCTGAGCTAAAATGGCCGCCACGGTTTTACAGATACAGAGCTAAAATTTGGTGTGGTAGTAGTTGAGACTGATCCCTAACACATAGCCTGAGGGCTAACTGATCACAAGAGGTCTGCAGTGTAAGTGAGGGTAGATTTAACCAGATTTAAACGCTCTAAACTGGATTTTCTGTTGAATATTAAACCTGTGGGTGAGTCAGAGTCTGCTCCTCCTCAGACGCTGAAGGGGGCTGAGGAGGTGCAGAAGCTTGCTGCTCCTTCAGCTCCTCCATACGCAGCCCGCACTCAAAGATCAGACCCTCCAACTCCCTGAGACAAACACAGCAAACGTCCAAACATTCAGAAGATCAGGAGCTTTAAACAGAAAACTAAGATCTGCTTCGATCCGTCGTACCGTTCGGGGTCAAAGCGGGAGGTTTCTGCTCCTCTCTGCTGGAGGAGTTTATGGTCGTCCCGCGCCAGAAGGTAGCTCCTTTCTAAAGAGCCGAGGCCTTCAGAAAGCTGAGAGACACCCTGAAGACGAATCGACGTTAATAAATACGATTTAACCGTTAGGACCAGAACTGAAACTCAGATTGTTGTTTTTACCTCCATCTTTTCACAAGATGAGAGTTTTTCACTCTTTAGGAGATCCTCAAAAGTTTGCAGCTGAAAAAAAAAAAAAGAAGTTATGCAATTTTTAAAAATCAATCTATTAAATCTTCAAATTTAACCTGAGGTCAGATTTAGCTTCTCAGCTACCTGCTGGAGGAACTTCTCAGTCTGACTGAGGAGAATATTGGAAAGCTGCCGTCCCGACTGAGAGTTTGGAGGATCTGAGTTTTGAGCAGAGAGTTGGGTTAGATGAAGGCATGAAGGTGAGACAATAACGCAAAGGAGAGCCTGAAGCTTTACCCTGAAGAGAGCGGCGTCCGTCTGGACGAAGACAAGCCGGGGTCGTCTCAGCTCTCCGAGCCGGAGGGACATCCAGCTGCAGGAGCTTTGAAGCCTTGTGGTTTAGTCCCGAATGAACTGAGGGTCCGGCCTCCGGGGGGTCAAAGTTCAGGTTTACCTGAAGGAAACAGGAAAACAAAGAACACATGATGTGCATCTGTTAGCAAAATATCTAATGAATCATTGGACAGATCTTAATGAAACCTGCAGAAATTCATTATTAGAAATATATTCAACACTGATTAACGTTTGGAGTCAACTTGATTCAAGATGGCCACCCAAGCTAATTGACTTTAAAAACCACAATGTCTGTAAATCAGTCAATTTTACAGATATTGAGCTAAAACCTGCTGTGGTAGTAGCTGAGACTGATCCTTAACATATATTCTTTGTTTAAAATTTTGGCATGTTTAGAGTGTTTTTTTTTGTTTGTTCTCCTGAGTGCTTTATCATGTGTTACTGTTTGTGAAAAACTAGTCATTTATTTTCTGAAAAGACTGAGTTTATCAAAAAAAACAGATGCAAACACAAATAGGTGGAACATCTGAAAGCATCATTTTAAAGAGAAGAAGCAGCAAATGTCTCAGAAAGATCCTAAAGCCTAAATTCCATCACATCCGTTAGCAACAGAATGCAGGGTGACTTTTATAAAAATTAAAATCCATTTGTTATTAAGGAAAAGGAAAGGTTTCGGGTTATAAATGTTGGGGGAGTAGATTTCCCGCCCACCGGAGCAGGATGTGCAGGAGGAGACAGATGGTGCTGCTGTTTGTGGTGAAGGGGATGGAGGAGCAGCAGGAAGCTCAGTAAGCTGCTTTTAATTGGTGCTGCTGATTGACGAGCTTTTCTGCTCAAACAGAAACAGGCCATCAATTCTTTAAAGGAGCCTGTTTGCAACACTTTAAAATTCCTCCTTCCTACGCTTCCTGTCCCACCTCTATGAACGACTAATTAACTTCCTGTCCCGCCCCTATGAGCGGCTTATTAACTTCCTGTCCTGCCCTTATGGCCGGCTAATTAACTTCCCTTTCCACCCCTATGAACAGCTAATGAACTTCCTGTCCCGTCCCTATAAGCAGCTAATTAACTTCCTGTCCTGCCCTTATTAGCAGGTAATTAACTTCTTGTCCTGCCCTTATTAGCAGTTAATTACCTTCCTGTCCCACTTTTATGAGCAGCTAATTAACTTCCTGTCCCACCCCTATGGGCAGCTAATTAACTTCCTGTCCCACCGTTATTAGCAGTTAATTAACTTCCTGTTCCACAATAATGAGCAGGTAATTATGTTTCTGTCCCGCCTCTATGAAGGGCTGAATATTCACTCTGACATACTGCTCTGTCCCTGATTGGCTGAAACTTCCTGGATCTGGGCGGCTGCTTCTCTACTGCTCTGTCCTGTGGAAATAAAAGCACTGATTTATTGAACAGAAATCTAAAAATTAGCTTCATAAATGATTATTCCATCTCACTTCACTTAGTCCACGAACGTTTAAATCTGAAGCTAAAGATCTTCAGATATCAGGGGTTTTTCCTCTTGTATTTATTTAATGCACCCAGACTTTACGGACAATATTTGTATTAAAACATAAACGTGGCTTAAGCTGAACTTTGACCACAAGAAACTTTTCAAAGAACTAAAAAAATTTGAGGGAAATGGGGTTTGGAAAGCAGGGTTCTGACTTAATATTTAATTTAAACTCAAATTTTCAAATTTCATTGTTGATTTTTGGGGCAAATTTAATGATCAAGTCCAAACATTTACTGTTAATTAACTGTTTCCACTTATTACATAAATATTACCAACAAACTACATTCAAAACAGTAAAAGAAATTGTTACCCTTGTTTGCTTTAGGCTAACCTGCAGTTACATGTTAAATGATCATTTTAAACTACATACTTTAAATTGTGTTTGATATTTCAATTTGCTGCCATGTTAGGTGATAAAACTGGGAGGTTTATTATCTTTTATAACCTCGTTTAGAAAATTAAACAGGGACGAGTGTGAAAACAAACGTTTTTATACTCTTGATTCTCTTTTTCCCATTTAATCCAGACCTGGAAAATGCTGACGACAGTATGAGCAGTCATCCAAACCCAAAGCATGAATTCCCTCACACAACAATCCTGAGTACGTATATCAAGAGTTCAAGCAAAGACGAGGCTTTCACAAAAAAAGGTTACCTATGACCCTGAAATCAATAGGGATCATCCTTGACCCATTTGGTGTCCAGCTGTGCAGTTTGACATTCCTAACAAGATGGCAGAAGTTGTCCACAGACAGTTGGACCATAATACGACCCTCCGTATGACGGGTGTCGCACAAATTTCATATTTTAAGACTGCAAACGTTCGACGGGACCCAAAACGCAGCAGTTTCCTAGTTCCTGGTGTTTTTTTTAGGCCTTTTTGTCCAAGTGATTTCATGTTAAATAATCAGAAATATTTGCTTTGATTTGTTAAATCTCATGCATGGTTTTCTCAGTAGAGAGTTTGCCTGAGATCTGATCATAAAAGTTAACTTTTATTGTTATGGTGGCGAGGAACTTGGCTACGAAGTGTATAAAAGACAACTTGTACTTGGATTCTTATTATTCTGTTAAAAAACAGCCTACTACAGCATTTCCTTATCCAATAAAACCCACATCGTTACTTTTATTCTTTAAAAATGGTGTTTTTGAAGCTTTTTGATGCGTTTTGGTGACTTTCAGACGAGATCGGTGATAAATCTACGTGGGATCGTTATAAACTTCTTGTTGTTTTAGGTCCTGCGCTGAAGCACAGCACCAGAAAGTGAAAAATTACGCCTTGATCTTGAGATTAACTACCCTGGCTTCCAGACGCAGACGATCAATGGTGTTCTCGGCCTCGGCGTACTTAGTCAGCAGTCTGTTGTAGTCGTCCTGCAGCCGGAGAAAATAAGAACACAAGATGAATATGAGGACGCCAGGAGAGTTTCCCTCGGCGTCGTGTTGCTCTGGAACAGTTTGGACCTCTTCGTTCCTGTGAAGCTACAGCATAAAGAAGTATTTTTATCTTAAATCCATAACTGATTGTCACCTCAGCTTCCACAAATCTTTTCATATTTAACAGGATATTTGTGTAAATCTGACTCAGAATCCAGTCTTTTATTTTTCCTTAAGTTTTATGCTGTCTGTCTACCTTTGCATACTTTGTGTTAATTTAGCTGTTCTTGTAACCCTGAGCTCATTCAGAAGATGGGGGCTGATGTAACTAAAATACGTCTCAAAATGTTTAATTTTATTTACAAATATTTTCCTCATAGAAATACATGGAGTTCTATATTTTTGTTTAATTTTATTCCATCTAAAATATTCTTCTCTTCTTAGGCCACTTCTAGCTTTTAGCTATTATTCTGCTTTTTTTAGCTACCATTCTGTTACTTTACACTTTTAGCCTTTTCCTATCGTTAGCTAGCCTTTCTCCTACACTTCAGCTAGCTTTTTTCCTGCCCTTTAGCTTCCCTTTTACTTCATTTAGCTTTTAGCCAGCCTTTTGCAATCTTTAGCTTCAAGCTAGTGTTCCGCTTCTTTTAGCTTTAATCATCAGTTTCAGCTTCTTCAGCAGACTTCAGCGCTCGTTTAGCCATCAGCCTGGTTTGAAGTGGTTTTGTTTTGGTGACACCTGCAGCTGTTGGAGGAGGGCGGAGGCCTGCTGCCGGCATCTGAACTCCGGAGGGATGGTGAAGTTGGCGGCGCAGGTCGGGCTCGGTGACTCAGACGGCGTCGAGGATCCGTCTGTGTCGAACAGAACTTCCTGTACGATATCAGCCGGGGATTTAAAGGCGATCGGGGGCTCGGGGGACGTCGTTAGCGGCTGCGTCCTTCTGGGGGGTTTGTAGCCGGCTTTGGGGAAATAAACCCGGGGTTCGACTTTGGAGAAGTCTGGTGTTTGACGACTCAGAGATCCTTTTCTGAAAATGGAAAAATCATGATCAATAAAAACACAAATATCAGCCGAAGGAAGGTTTGTCCCCCACCACCTTTCACAGTCTTATTACATTTTAACTCAATATCTGTAAAACTGACTAAGTTTTGGTGGCAATAAATAGTGTGAAGTGGAGGAGAAAAGCAGCAGAAACAGGTTTACCTGATAATCTCTCCTTCAGCTGCATCGTTTCGGATTCTGGGAATCCTTGAAACTTTCTGGCTTTTGTTCTGTTTGGGTTTTAACGGGTCGGTCTTCACTCCTCCAGTAAAAGTCCTGGAAGCTGCAGCTTCAGGTGAGAGTTTCCTTGTTCTTCTTGGTGAAGGAGGCGGCTCCTCGTGATGCTCCTCCGCTCCTCCTGCAGGACTGTAGCCTAACGGCCGGTACTGACTCGGTGTGATCTGTTCAGAAAATGGCCGAGGGGAAACCCCGAGTTTTGTCTCCGGGCAGCGGGGGCTGGACTTCGAGCTCGTTCGGCTGCTGTGCGAGTCAGGAAGGCCTTCTGAGAAGTCCAGCAGGGTTTCGGCGTCGATTCCTGGAGCTGCAGCCAATTCCTCGGCTGTGAAGTGAGAGAGGTTGGGCAGGAAGGAGCGGGACGCCGGGTGGGGGCGGGTGGAGGTTTCAGCGGGTTCGTTAACTCGACGGATCGGTTCACGTTTCTTCTTCCTGTCCCCTCCAGTAAGGAGCTCAGTCCTCCGATCGTCCTTCATCTGCTTCACTCCTGATGCTTTTAACCCATTTTTCATGTCTGCAGAAAATAAAAGTTAAGATCTGCAATTTACAGTAAAAAATTATATTGTTTTTATTTGTTGCAGCTGTTTGCATGTTTTATGATGATAATCTGAGATTAACAGCGTATTCCAACACATCAAATCGTTTCATTTATTGAAATAAATCATTTCTTTAAACACTACTGACCACAGTAAATGGTTATAGATTC
>JAOXNZ010000038.1:23349243-23363088 GCA_028566095.1 Kryptolebias brasiliensis
ATGCTTCGTAGTTTCAGATTCTGTTGATGAAACAATTAAAAACTAAACATTGTTTTATTTGATGATAAGTTTTAATTCTAGTCGTTTTCAGGGATGTGATCTTTTAAAATAAATAAAGAAGTTAAACCAACCTTCTCGGGCTGGCGGAGCTCCTGCTGCTTCCCTCAGATCTTCAGCTGGTTTTTCCTTCAGACGTCCAACCAGGTCCGGTTCCTCCGGGCCGACAGGTTCAGGACTCTCACCCAACTCCAGGTCCTCCAGGTCCTCCAGGTCCCCCGACAGTCCCATGATGCCGTTCTCGTCCATCTGGGTCACAAAATCATCCTCGTCCTCGCAGGAATCCTCCACTGACGAAGAGTTCTGGGCTGGAGGAGCGGGGGTCCATAGGAGGACCCCCGGTCTGGTTTTCCTGCCCGTCTCCATTACTTCTGTAGACCAAACGGTGGACCTCTCAGATCTCAACCGGGAACAGGGACCTCCTGCATCTTTTCCAGTTCCTCAGGGTTTGGAATAAGAAGCATCTTCAGAAGCATGGAAGAGGAAGGAAGAGGACGGACTCATGGACTGATGGACACGTGGACTGGTGGACCAGTGGACCCCTCTTCAGGGCAGAGGAACAGGAAGCTGCCAACGAAGAACCAGAAACACGACAGATGTTGAGGAAACCCTGAAACTGTTTTATGAAACTGTAAAAAGACACAGGCTGATTTTTCTTTAAACTAATGAAATTCTTGTGTATTTTTGGACTTTTTGCTGTATTTAATGGTGTTTAAAGGTAATAATGGATTTAATTTTGTATGAAGTTATCACCTCAGAACAGAAAAGTCTCATTTCAGGCCTTCATTTAGCCACCCATATTTAAAAACATTCATTTCATGTTATTAACTCCTTCATTTGGATCATTATTTGTCATGAACACATGACTTAAACTGAATTATTTATCTGGAGCTGCATCGCGGAAACCAACAACCAGCCAACACACCAAATTAAAACACCGAGGTAAGTTTGATCCCCTCTGTTGAACCAAGAAAACTATTTTAAAACTACGTGACCCAAAATGCAAAATGAGTTAGGAGCTCAGGCTGCAGAGCAAATAAACGTGAAAATATTGAAAATATGGATTTCTGCCATAATGGAGATTTGTGTAAAAATGAGTCCATGAAGACACCATCATGTGATCCTGGTAACTAAAACAGCAAATAATCTACCTTCAGATCAACGTTTTCTAACAAGTATGTCTTCAGAAATAATCTTTTTAATTTGAATTCTTTGAATTTCTTTGAAATTCACCATTTTTCTCTGCCGTAGCGTCATTCCGTTAACGTTGTGAAGCTCGGGGATTCTCCTTTTCCTGATGACGTCATTCCAGACCAATAAAAATTGAGTTTTCAAACCAGCTCGCTGTCTGGTAATAAATCGTAAAATTTTAACTAATCATTTTTAAGCTTTAGAGATGGAGAATTTAAAAAATAAAATCTCAGTTTTAGCAAAACTCACCGACTCATTTTGCAGCTTTGTTGTAGAGGTGCATCCAATTCATCATGGTGTTAATGAGATATTTTGCTAACAGACAAACAGCGTTGCCTCTAATAAACAAACAAAAATCTCCCTCAGTGAGGAGCACTTGGAGTAGGTGATGTGGATGACTCTCAGCTACTACCACACCAAATCTTAGCTCAGCATCTTTAAAACTGACTGAGTTGTAGCACGTTCTGTGATTTCTAAGATCCGCTGGATGTGGCGGCCATCTTGAATTGGGCCAGCTCCAAAAGTCGGGCAGCTGTAGACGTACGCCCAGTGATTGTTTCCTGAAAGATTCATTAAAATCCATCCAGTGGTTCAGGAGATATTTTGCTAACAGACAGAGCTGACCGCAAAAAAAGACGTCACCGCTTCACCTTTGGTGGCGGGCGATAAATAGAATAAAACTTGATGCGAGCGCATTACTAACCGTCGTCTTCAGGTCATTTTATTATGATCTGCTGCCAAGAAAGGCGGGCAAACATGTAACTGCCTGTCTAGGTGTTCATCTGTAAGCAAAATATCTCCTGAACCAGGAGACGGATTTTATTGAAACTCTCAAATTGTTGGATGGTCGTGTACAACCGGTTCACTTTGCAGCAAACCTGATTAAAGATGGCCGCCACAGCTAATCGATCACAAAAATGCCTTTAAATCAGTCGGTTTCCCAGAAACCTGCCCTCCAGTTAGGTGGTAGTTTCTATTTAGTCCATTTAGAACAATTAAAAAAAACTGATGATCGATGTTCAGGACAGAAACACACAAAGGGATTTCAAAATAAAATATATCAAACATTCAATGAAGAGAACACAAATACCCGACGTTATGTCTTAGAAACAAAAGCTGATTTAATCAGGGTAATTTAATAAAAGAAACCGAAGAAATACTGATTCCTCCAAGAGGAGCAACAATTGAAGAACGGCAGCTTTAATCAGAGAAAAGATCGAGATAAAAACATTAAGAATTCAGAGGCTCTGATCTGAGAACAGGGGGGCTTTTAAAACTTCAAAAAAAAAAATTCGTTTCAGGTTTTAGGTCTCAGATCCTGAAGCTTCGCTTTCAGACTGGAGATACTTCATGGTTTTCCTTCATTTCATCTCCTGAAACGTGATTAAATTTAATTTAACCTCAGATGAGACCAACTTTAGCTTTGAGATCTTTTGATCTGAGCTCATTTTACACAGGTCACATGCAAGATGTCCGCCACAGCGAATCGACATCAGCCAACATAGAAACGGCTCTAAATCAGCCAGTTTTACAGATACTGAGCTGAAATCTGATGTGGTAGTATCTGAGTCATCCTCAACACAGTCTGAGGGAGACGTCTGACGATATCGCATTAAGTTGTGCAAAAAGTTATCGAGCTTTGACCAAAACATCTACAACTCCGTCATTTCTCAACACAAGCTGACCTCGGCCTTTACCTGTGGTTCAGCTGGGTCTGTCTGTTAGCAAAATATCTCATGAACCACTGGAGAAATTAATCGTTGGGCGCACATCTAGAAGCGATTCATTGGGCCACCATCGCCGACTGATCTTTGGAAACACAAAAATGGCAACAATCCAACCAATTATAAAGATATTGAGCTAAAACTGGTGTGGTAGTATCTGAGAGTCACCCTCAACACAAAGTCTGAGCGTTAATGCATTTCACAAGATCTCACAAAACCACGTGAGATCAATCAGAATGTTATTTAAAGCGAAAATAAAATATCAAAAAAATGAGTTTTCATGATTTCCCTTTAGTTAAACACCATCATAAACCCTCCGGTGTCCATTTCCCTGATTTCAAACGTTAACGACTTGTTTTTAGGGTTTCTGTGGGCTGACTGTGGGCGGAGTTACCTCCTTGGTTGGTGTCGTAGAAGGAGGCGGGGCCAGCTGCGGCAGACCGCTGTGGGACACTGAGGTGGTCGCTGTCGCAGCGTTTAACAGAGAAAATGGAAGCAGAAGAAGAAGCAGGTTTTGTTAACGAGAGAACCAGTTGTTCTGGAGTGATGCTGTCTGGAACTGGAGCCCCACATTTCACCAGAGGAACCCCCGAGCTTTACGATGATGTCACACAGTCTGCGAGGAGTTTCCCATCCGGACGGCGGGAGGCGGTCGGTGCCGGTCCAACAGGCGCTGGTTCTTCTACTGAAGGTTCTCCTCTTCAGAACATTAACTGCAGTCAGTCTCCAGACTCTGGGCTGTAATTTCCACCAGCAGCTAAACTAACTGCATCCATCAAACCTTCTGGTCCTTCAGAAGCTGAAGAACGAATCAGCTGCTGGAGTTTCGGGTCGGTCCCCCCCCCCCACTGTCTGTATTTGTTATTTCCTGTCTTGTTGGCGTTCCTGTTTGGCTCTCGATACGTCACACTTCATCACGGAAAATGATGAAGAAACCCCAGTAATTTTTTCTATCTTTGATTATTAATTTTAAATTTGTTTAAATTTTTAAACCACGAGAATCTGACTTTCTGTTGATTGATGTTAGCTTCAAAAACACTTTTTATTTACCTCTTAAAACGGTTTGACCAAAATGTCTACAACTTCTCAGCACAAGACGACTTTTAGTCTAAAACTTCGGCACAAAAGGCAGCGGGCGATATGCAATCCTTCAGGAAATGCTAAGACTTTAATTTTTAAATAAAACTTTTAAGCCATAGTTACAAATAGTTTGATTATTTTAACAGTTTAGGCTCTGCTGGCCTCTTGTTTCTGAAAATAAAACAAACTCATCAGTTCTGGTTGTTGGCTGTAAACCCAGAGGAGAAGCTGCTCTTTTTTTAAATAAAAGTTTTTCTCTTAATTTAACAGTTTCCTGGTTTTGTTTGGCTCACTCGTTGCTTTGGTTGTACTCTCAGAAGAGCTAAAGATTTACTTCAGCTGCCAGCCGAGGTGGGGGGGGGGGACATTAAGCTGCTTTAAATCCCTTACAGGGGGGTCTTCACCGACCGTAAGCAGACAATAATCTTCAGCATCCGTCTACAAAACGACTCCTGATGAAGTCAGACGGTCAGAAACAAGAGTCCACCTGGGACGGACAGGTAACTGGAAAAATAAGACACGTCCAACCAAAGCCGTCACATAAATCAGCGATCCGTTCGGCAGAGGACACTTTGACAAACTGAAACCAGCTGAATTACTAACAGAAAGGAGGACAAGTTTAGGACGACTGAGTGACTCAGAAACGACAAATAATCCTCTTAGGACTCACAGGGACAGCTGAGGACACTGAATACTACATGCAAAGACACAAATAAAAAGACTAAATGAATAAAATATTGAAGGTTTTAGTTGAAATCATGAGTTGATAGATTCACTGACAAAACAAACCAATCCAACTAGTCAATAATGCAGATTTATGACATTTATTGACTAAAAACAATCAAATATTTTTTCCCTCTAGTTCAGTTTCAGGCAACTCTGGATTTACAGGAGAAACTAAAACATCCAAATATTTTTTATAAATGCTCTGCAACAAAAGCTTCTCAAATGTAAACAAACATCATTTTTAACAGTTAAACACGTCCTACAGATTGTTTTATTTAAAAAGAACAAGCTTTGACAATATGCACAGATAAAATAACATGAAAAGTTTAAATTATCTCAAACTGTATAAAAAAACAGCTGTAGTGGTAAAAATATCAAAACAATGTGGGACGTTCAAAAACTCTCCGGAAATGAGTGTTTTTTGATAACTTTGGTATCAGTTTTATTCATCAATCAGAAGACGCTACTTTAATTTTATTTTATTTAACCTTTATTTATCCAAGTTGGTCGAATTATTGAAGGAGGGTAATGGAACAAGGGGTCACTTTGGGTGGAAAACTGGAAGGAAAAACGTAAACAAACTGTGGTTAATGTCGGAAATGTTAGATAACTAAGATAGAGGGGAGTTTTACCAATAAATGGTTGTGTAAATAAACTGATACCAGTGCAACAACCTACAGCAATGAACTGATGGTCTTTTAACTAATAAACACAAATTATACAGGTGAGTATTAATGTGACAGATTCATAAATGATGTCACCATAATCCAAAATGGGGAGCAGCGTCATTTTGTGCTAAACAAAAGGAGTTACAGATGAATCGCTGCGGTTCAGGACAGTGAACTGACCCGCCAGATCCTACAGTCCTCGTAATTCGAGTCGTTTCAGAGCGCTGCACAAAAACATTCACGTACATTTTAAAACGCCAAAAGGTAAAAATCATCCAAGGAGGTCGGCAGATTGTGTCAAATCGCAATCTCCCATCCTTAGCAGCAGGTTGGCGACTAGTGGAAAGGAATGACTCCCTTTCAGCAGGAAGGAACCTCCACCAGAACCAGAACCAGGTTCAGGATGGTCCTCAACCAGCTGGGGTTAAAGAGGAAGCTGACAAGTTGCAGGAGTGGTCAACCCTATTTTGTTTCTCTGCTCCATCACACCTGGTTTGAATCAATGGGTGATTAACAGGCTTCTGCAGAACATGAAGAGGTGATTTAACCTCTTCAAATCAGGTGCGTTGGAGCAGGGAAACAAGTAAAACCTGCAGGAAAGTGGTCCTCGAGGACCAGGGTTGGCCACCCCTGGTCTAGGGTGAAGATGTTACGATGATATTGGATATTAGAGGTAGATTACCATTAAAAATCATGAATTTAGAGAACGGTATAAATCACGAAAAGTATACTGGAGACATGAAACTATGCTGTAAGGAGGTCAGGGCAACTACCAAAATGGTATCGCCATCATACAAGTGGACGCTAGAACTACCAGCAGCTTGTGTAATGTTTAATTGAATTTTGAATTATGTTGGACTAAATACAGACCCCTGAGGGACACCCCGTAAATACGGGTAAAAGATATCAAACCAGTAACCCTCAGCTCCCATCGACTGTTCATCTACTGGGTTTAATTTTACACAATAGATTTTATTGTTGATGTTATGAGTTCAGAACACAAAAGCAACAAGTTCTGTTCCTCATGATACATTTTAACTGTATAAATTCATTATTTTTAAACGGCAAATAAACCCTCTTTTAGTCCTATGGCCTGCAGCCTTCATAGTAAAGAGGAAAATAGGGGGTTTGGCATAAATGTTATTGTATTTTCTATAAAAAATGCACTCAGAAATCAAAGTTAGTCAAGTAAATTCAAGCCTGGTACAGAATTAATGTATCAAACTTACCTTATATATTACAAAGATTGACAGAATCACTGAAAATGTGTCTTGGTAGAGCTTTTGCAACAGGAATAATAATAATTAAAAAAAAAGAAATAAAGAGGAAAAAGACCCACCCCTGTCACCATGGCACTATCACAACAAACCACCGAGCGCAAGAGTTTAATGAAGCTTTTAGGTGAGAATTAAAACCGAAATAAAACACCTAAAACTTCCCAGCAGTTTGTCTCCGATGAGCCGCAGGATAACCGTTAACGGCTCCTAACGGCAGGTTAGCTTAAACACGGCAAAAAGTTAGTTATATTTACCATGACTTACATTTAAAAACAGAGAGGCACAACACCCCAGCCCCCATATGAGTGTAATGTGTGTAACAAAGTGGTAATACCTCGTTTAAAATGCTGTCACATGGCGTCTTTTATCAAAATAAGACGATGTCGCCGATATTTAAGCTAATTATCAGTCTTCAGGAGTGCGGCTCTGATTTAGCTGACAGACTTGTTGCCCCGAGGCAGAGTCGGTGGGTAAAACTTCGCCCCGAGTTTAACATCACAGGCGTTTCTTATAAACCTCCGACCAAAATACGGGTCTTTAATCTTTTTATAACTTCAATCACTGTTTACGACATTTCATTCTTTGAACGTTCTCGTAAACGGTCAACGAAATAGGGGATTTTCTTGCGAGTTGCGGTGCCTGACAGACATCGCTCAGGGCTATATGAGCATAGTTACCAGCCCTTCGAAGCCAAACTCAGAGCGGTGATTGGTTGATACGCTAATCAGGGGCGGGGCGTGACTTGAGATGAGGATGCAGCTTTTAGATTTACCACAAGATGGCGCTGTTTCACATATATTTCAGGAGGCTCCTTGTCAACTTCATTATTTATATCAAGTTTTTACAATTTATTTATTCAGTGCCTGTTTAAAATAAAATAACCAAATAAAATAGAGTATTCGTTGCGATGTGGACTGTTTTTAAGCACTGGGAGACTAAACTGTGATTAAAAAAAGGACCAAGAAACAGCAGTGGATTATCATATATCATATTATTATATTGTTTTTGTCTTTTAATTTCCACAAAAGAGAGCCACTAATCTATTATAGTAAAGAGCAGCAATAAAAAGCCTGTTAGAATACATTAAATAGTTGTTTGGCTTAATAGTTTAAACTGACTACAGAGCAGAGGAGCTTGTTTTTTAGGTGATGGAACCGAACTGGCCGCTCGCCAATGGAGATTGATTGTATCCTCACTGCTTTCAGGAAAATAGACGTTAAAGCTGTTTTCTGAGCTCAAACCAAAGTAAAACATCAAATGATCACGTAGAATCAAACAGAGCTCCAACTCTGAAACACCCTGGCCTGGTTTTAGTTTTCTTAATGAATTTAATCTGGATCAGAGTCATTATTCGGTTTATAACGAGCTGTTTGCTCAGTGCAACAGGCTTCTTTTTAACCATAAAAAAAAGATCAAAGTGAGGCCAGTGTGTTCATTTTTAAAAGTTGCACTTTTCAGCAGTTTTCTTGCTGTTCTTGAATCAAATCTTTGGCAATATTGGGGGGGGAAAAAAAAAGAGTAATCAAAAGGCAATTTAAAACTGAAACGAGTCAATGGAGAGTTTAATTGAAACATATGAGGAGGAAGTTTGCAAATTTGCAGAATTAAGATTAGTTTTTTAACTGTGGCTCTGAAGAAATGTTAGCAAAGTGAGTTTTTATGATCTAAAAAAATCAAGCAGTGCAACTAACGGCGTTTGGAATTAGACCGTTTTGACCCAGCTTGACAATATGACAGATTAAATTAAATTAAAGTGGTTTTAATGAAGCCAAACATAAATGCATTAAAACGTAAAACAAGAGAACAGCTGACGACACATCATACGTCCGTCAGATAAACAAGTAATCAAAAATCCAAAGCATGAACTCTGTTAAGTGCGTCAGGTTACCCTTGACCAGGAAATCAATGGGGATCATCCCTGACCTATGACATTTCTATGTTAAAGATTTATCAATTTCGAGCTCGGAGAAGGAATTGTCCACGGACGGACGGCACCGTTTGGACGGGGGTATAAAATCACTGAAAGCTCAAAGACGGTTCAGGTTTGACTTAACCTCAAACATCTCACTCCATGAGAATCATCTTCAACCCTCGGAGGACTTTTCATCCAAGTCTTGAACAATCGAGGTCATTTCCTCCCATCGAGCCACGAAACCCCTGAAGTTACGAACCAATCGGTGGTTTTTGAGCTCCGAACTAAACCGTAATCTGCCAGAATAAAGCACCGTTAATCAGACCTGAAGGGTTGATCAAGATCTAGGACGGACTCACAGGAAGGCATCGAGCTCTAACTTTTAAACTGTAAACGTTTTAAACCTTAAAGGGATAGTTCAGATCTCTCGAGGCAGGGGTCTTTGCATAAGAAGTGAACAAATATTGTTAGGGCGTCACAATATTAGTGTTGAACGTTGCGAACATGATAAACCCACCTGTTCTGTCATTAAAACATTCACAACACTCTCCATGTTTGCATCCAATGTGTGCCTGAAAAAATAAAATAAAGATCCTTTCGAATACTGCGGACACCCGTATGCTGATACTGATATATTGTGCAACACTAATTATTATCCTGCGGTTGTAGATCGCTCTGTGAATGACCGCAGTTTGGGGGAATTAAAAGTTTAGTTCTGAGCGGACTGACGAGCTAATGGCTGGTCTGAGCAAGGCTGAGACTCCTGCCTCAGAGACGCCATATCAGTTCAAACATCATTCCATCCATGTTAGTGTTGCATCACATGGCTATTCCAGCAAAAACATCATGGTGTTCCTGCAGGAAGTGCTTCAGGCTGCACAGGAAGTGCTTCAGCTAGCTGCTGCCCTGCTATCTCCACTTCCAAAAATACCACAGACGTCTGTGTAAATAGCAAGTAATGCACAAAATGATAACAGCGTTACGGTTTATAAAGAAGCATTTGCACGAACTGCTGTGAAACCTGAGTCGTTTCGGACTAGCCGTTAGCCATAACCATAAAACAAAACAGAAATGGTTACCCTGAGCTGTGTTAAAATGGTGCGGTTTGAAAGCGTTAACTCCACTAAGTTCTTCCAGGTACTTTGAAACGCAATTCTGAAATGCGGGTACGCGCTCAATGTAAACAAAGCTGCAGCTGAATTTGCCTAAAACCACACGGAGGCTCGAGTCTCACGATTGACCGGCATCAGGGCTGGCCGCAGTCGGTCGTGGTCAACAAAGATGGCGGAATCAGACTCGTTTAGTTGGAAATACCGGATCGAATCTGCTGCTAAAGAAAAGAGAAAAATCGAGGAAGACAACTAACCCGAACCGTCCAAGAATGTCGCCATTTTGGGCCCGTTTTCTGTAGGTCAGGGATCTACAGCCTGCAGCTACCTGTAACTTTGACCAGAAGTACATTAAAAAAACAAACATTTACATTTGTAACCACAAAAGAAGAGCCTTTTCCTGCAGTTTTCTTGTCCAAGTTATGCAAATCTGTGAGTAAAATACGGCGACAGAATAATAGAAATAATGAAGGGAATAAAACAGATTCTTAGTTTATGCTAGTAGCTTGTTAGCATCTTCATTAATCCAACTTCCAGCCTAAAATTCAACATTTTAAACACATTTGAGGCAAGATGCTGAGGGGAAAAAGACAAATTATATTTCGACTCATTAAAAAAAAAAGGTAAATACACAAATATGGTAAATCCCTTTAATAAGTATTATAAGTAAAAGCTCACTTTTTTAAAAAATGAACAAAAGTTTAGGTTTTGTCTTGAATCTGTGCCGAGGAATTATGAAATCTCAAGACTATCAAGGCATTCTGGAGTAAAATGTGCTTCTTTACTTTTTCAAAATGGGATACTTTAACATAAATTTAAACGGGAGTCACGTCAGTCTGCATAATTCAGTTTAAAGTTCACCAACTGGGTGTAAACCAAAATAATAACCCTCTTCACGAGAGTTTAGTCTTTTCCTTGATTATAGATTTTTATTATTATATAATCAGCACGTAAACAGCTGCGTTCTTTACTTCAGGCGCCAAATTTGCTTTGCAGCTTTAGATAAACTTGATTTATTTAATGAGAGATGAAGCAGAAACGGCTCTTTTGGGTGTGAAGGTTGCTGACCCATGCTGTAGGTAAACATGTGGTAGTTGGCTAATTTTTAATTTAAAGAACGCATTAACCTTCGATATGAGAGAGGATCTCATGACCAGTCATGAGATGGCAACGAGTAGCTTTAAAGTATTGCTTCAGACTGAGGTCGTTCACAGAAACGAAGAGGCTAAAAGACGGATTGACAAGAAAAAACAAAAGGATGCATCAAAGAACAATCCCAGGAAGAGGAAAACCAACACAGAGAATGAAGAGCCAATAAAAGCCGGAGCCCCTCTCAGAGAAACGGATAAACATCGTTGATAAAGTCAACAGGTGGCGGCGGCGGCTTTATGAGGCTGACATTTACAGAGAGGCTGCGGTTCACGGCGGTGGAGAGGCAACAAGTCACCGCCTGAGCCGCGGCGTGTCAGGTCGCAGCCGAGGCCAGCGCATCTGATTGATGGGACTGTCAGCCGACGCCATCGTTTCTCTCCATCATCCCTCCGTCCTGGACGGGCCTCTAATATCGGGCCGGAGAGACGGCCGATCCGTCGGCGGGTAGAACCAGACGTGCTCCTTTAACACCTCATGAAAATCCCTCCGTGATCAGAAAGAATGATTCTCCAAATGTGGTTTGTGTCCCGATACAAGATAGTAAATGGAACCTCTTATTTATCACCCACCACCACGAAAGGCAGGTGGTCATGTCGGTCTGTTAGCAAAATATCTCCTGAACCATTGGACAAATGTTAATGAAACTTGCAGAAAGTAATCCCTGGATGTACATCTACAACCAGTTAACCTCTGGAGTCGCCCCAGTTCAAGATGGCTTCCGCTGTTAATCGATTTTACCAAACACAAAAATGGCTATCGAGCTAAAATATGGCAACCGCTAACCTTAAGGAATGCTAGGCCTTTAATTTGCATTACTTATCAATGAAACTAGCCTTCATGGAAGAATGCATATCGCCCAAAGTTGTAAACAAAGATCTAAGACTACATCATATTGCTAAAAGTATTCACTCACCTCCCTTCACACTCACATATGACTGAGTTCATCTCATTCTTAATCCAGAGGGTTTAATCTGATGTTGGCCCACTCTGCTTCTATAACAGCTTCAGCTCTTCTGGGAAGGTTTTCCACAGGTTTAGGAGAGTTTATGGGAATTTTGGACCATTCTTCCTGAAGCTCATCTGTGAGGTCAGACTCTGATGTTGGACAGAAGGTCTGTCTCTCAGTCTCCGCTCTGATTCATCCCAAAGGTGTCCTGTCAGGTTGAGGTCAGGACTCTGTGCAGGCCGGTCAAGTCTTCCAGGTCTTTATGGACCTTGCTTTGTGCTCTGGTGCTCAGCCATGTTGGAACAGGAAGGGGCCGTCCCCGAACTGTTCCCACAAAGCTGGGAGCATGAAATTGTCCAAAATGTCTTGGTTTGCTTAAGCATTAAGAGTTCCTTTCGCTGGAACTAAGCAGCTGAAAAACAACCCCACACACCATGATCCTCCCTCCACCAAACTTTACACAACGCAGTCAGACAAGAACCGTTCTCCTGGCAGCGGCCAAACTCATACTCGTCCAGAGAAGCGTGATTCGTCCCTCCAGAGGACACGTCTCTGCTGCTCTAGAGTCCAGTGGCGGCGTGCTTTACTCCACTGCAGCCGACGCTTTGCTCTTGGTGATGGAAGGTTTGGATGCAGCTGCTGCCATGGAAACCCATTCCATGAAGCTCCCTCCACTCTGTCCCTGAGCTGATCTGAAGACCACAGGAAGTCTGGAGGTCTGTAGCTGTTGACTCTGCAGGACGTCGGTGACCTCTGTGCTCCTCAGCATCCTCTGAGCCACTCTGTGGTTTTACATGGCCGAGTTGCTGTCGTTCCCAATCTCCTCCACTTTGTTATAAAACCACTAACAGCCGACTGTGGAATATTTAGTAGTGAGGAAATTTCCTGACTTCACTTATTGCTCAGGTGGCGTCCTATCACAGCACCACTCCTGAGAGCGACCCATTCTCTTACTAATGGTCGTAGAAGCAGTCTGCATGCCTAGGTGCTTGATTTTATACACCTATGGCCATGGAGGTGATTGGAACACCTGGGTTCAATTATTTGGATGGGTGAGTGAATACTTTTGGTAATATAGTGTACGTGTTGGGGATGAGTCTCAGCTACTGCCACGCTAAATTTCAGTTAAATGAGTTAAATTGATTTTAGTGGCATTAAAAATATCTAAAATAATAATTCCTACTGATAAACCTGATGTTTCAAGATCTCTACAGTGACGTTTTTCCTATATTTGTTGAACCCAAACTGCCTCTGCAGGTGATTGATTTCTGCATCTTGTAGTTTTGTCATTATTCCAAGATGACATCGGCCCAAAGGCAGGAGCAGAAATATAAGAGACACGATGCGCTTCTTTCCTCTTAAAATAAAATGATGGAGGACCCTTTAGTGGTGATTTCTCTCAGAGAGACGCTGTCAACAGGATGCAGCTTCCTGTCGTTTATATTCGTCTTTGTTTGCTGTCGGTTTGTTTTGATTCTATTTTCCTCTTTTCATCCGTTAACCTCAGACTCGCACGTAGGACTGCGCTGAATATTTGGATGAATTACTCCGATCGGTTCATGTTTTACCCTGAATCTCTGGACCGACACACAGAGGACGTCCTCACAACAAATCAAGACTTTTCCTGCAGAACTGCTGAGTCAGCGTTCAGACGGATCTGATCCGGTTTGTTTTCTCCTTTATGGACCCAGCAGACCTTCAGCTACTTTAACCATTCAAAAGTCAAACTTGTTCAGCTGAAATATTTAAATTTGATTTGATTCAGATCATTCAAGACGTTCCTGCTGGGATTATTCTAACTTTTAAACTTCAGGACTTTAATTCCTTAAACTGTTCTGTTTGAAATCTGCTTCTGTATACGGCTCCATTTTTGTCTTGTCATTTATAGCTAGTATTTTTCTTTTTTTTTTAGCTTTTAGCAAGCATTTGGGTACTTTTACAATTGAGCAAACATTTAGCTCATTTTAGCTTTTATCCAGTATTTTGTCAATTTTACCTTTTAG
>JAOXNZ010000038.1:23380992-23395082 GCA_028566095.1 Kryptolebias brasiliensis
GAACATCTCAGCTTTAAAAGCTCAAACTCCACTCTCTGTTTTTGAATTGAGAAAGCTCCTCGGATGAGAAGCGAAACATCTTCAAACTACAAATTGAAGTCTAGTTGCTTTTGTTTTTAACCTTTTCTGGATTTGACACCAACTGTTTATGTTCTGTGCAAAAATTCAAGGCAAACTGGAGACAGGAACCAGCTCTGCACCGAAAAGGGGATTTACAAAAAAATTGGATGGATGTTTAAAATCATCTTTAACTGTCACAGGGACGCGCTGAATGTCCAACAGTTTTTACACCACATGTCCTCGAGGAAACTGATCGTTTTAAACGGGTAAATGGTGGATTAACCCATCACAGATGAATGGTACTTCTGGAGTGTTTACAAAAAAAAAAAAAAAAAACAGGACCCAGAAAAACCAACTGAACCAATCGCTGATTTTCACAAACTGTTCTGTTTTTTTTCTTCAAACTGGCAGAAACTGGGATCCATAGTTGTCTCTTTATGGAACGTCACGAATGAATGTTTGTTTCTGTAATTTCCCCCCCAACTCACGGCCAAAATAACCGTCTAAATATTAAAAAAAGGGTAAACAACCCCCCTGATCCTCGACGCTCGGCTCACAGCCGGTCTGACCTCTCACCGGTTTGGAGGGGGTGTCCCCTCCTCCTCCTTGGGGGAGGCGTGTGGAATGGGGGCTACTGTCTTTGCTGAAGCGTCCTGACTCAGCTATGTCCACGCCGCTGTCCTCACTGAGGGTCTGTCCGCCGTCGGACAGCTGAGACAGAGCGCCACCTGGAGGAGGGAGGGATGGGCGGACAGGAAACGTCACATATTTTATGGAACATCGACTTTGAGACGTTTACTGAGTCGGTGAAACATCACAGCTGCTTTTAATGCAGATTTATTTGAAAATAACCTGATTTGCTCCTAAACTGAACCATGTTTTTGCACCCAGGATCCACCGCCCACAGCGTGACAGATCTTTACAGAACAATAAACACATATTTGGAAAGATTCCAGTAAGGATTTAAACCCTTCATCTGAACTTAAAGTGCAGATTTTTGTGCTAATTAAAAATCTGTGATGAGTCAGTAAATTAAATCTATTTGCAGAACATCTAAATTAAACTCTTCATAAGCAGTTTTGGGTTTGCATTGAAAGATTCCTTAGAAAAGATTAAATCTGATAACTGTGCTCACTCGCTCTGGATTATGAGACATCTTGGATTTTTCCTGTTATAATACATTAATTCCTAATTAGTTTAATCCAACCTATAGAAAAATATATTGTCTAATATTCCTAGTTTTTATTTTACACAATTGTAAAAATGTCAGGAAATTTCTTAACTTCATATAATTAAAGGCCTAGGATTCCTTGCAGGAATGCATATTGCCCGCCAGCTTTCATGCCAGAGATCCCTTTATGTTGAGTATGACTCTCAGCGACTACCACCTCAACTTTTAGCTCAATATCTGTAAAACGGACTGAATTACAGTCATATTTGTGTTAGATGAGGTTGATTAGCTGAAACGGAGTGACTCCAGAAGTTAATCAGTTGTAGACGCACATCCGCTGATTATTTTCTGCTAACTGCTAACCAAACAGTAAAAATCTAATGAATGACTGACAGATGAAGTGTATTTCATAAAGTTGGTAAGTGGAGGTGTTTGTACCTCGGGCTTGGGGCAGCGGCCGCACCTCGTTGACGTCAGGTTCTGCGTTGGGTCGGTGGACCTCCACGGTAACAAACTGCTGTTTGGAGGCGGGAGACGAGCCCGGGGAGGCTCTGGATAAGGACACGGGCTTGAGGGGCAGAGAGGGAGGTGGGGGCGGAGCAGGGAGGGGCGGCGGTGGCGGTGGCGAAGGGGACGGGGCAGCAGGTTTGGGGGACTGCACCCTGGGGAAGGGCCCGATGTTGTGCTGGGAGACCGAGGCCAGCTGAGCGGACGTTTTGTCTTTTTTGGGCTCCTTCTTTTTGACGGCGGCGTAGTCCTGAGACGGGTCTCGATAGTGGTGCAGTGAGGGGGGGGCGGGGGGGTTGTGGGACCTCGGGGCTGTGAAGTACAGACCTGAATGGGAGGATTCAGACGACGGGCACTTGATGAGAATGTCCTGTCTGCTTGGGCGCCTCTGCGCCCCTGGAGGGGGCGGAGGCTTGAAGGAAGGAGGAGGCTCTGCTGTGGTGGACTGAACATCATCCTGAAGTGAGAGGATATATTCATCACTGATTAGGGGTCTAACTAACGTACAGACGCAGATAAATTAGTTTGCGTTAAAGGATGAAAACCCACAGAGGTCATTCAAGTAACTTGAAACTGACAAAAATTCAACTAATGAAACCAGTCTTTGCTTTTGAGTTTTGGTTCAACAGAATTATTAAAAAAAATAAGAAAAAAAACTAAAGTAATGAAATTGACCTGGACAAAAAACATGAAATAAGTCCTGTAATCAGTCAGTCTGCCTGTTTAAAGGGTGACAGGTAGTCACAGGGCTGTTTGGTATCATGATGTGTACCACACTGAACATGGAGCACAGAAAGCTGAGGACAGAGTTGTCTCAGGAGCTCAGAAAGACAATGACTGAGCAGCAGGTTGAAGGTAAAGACTATAAGACCGTCTCCAAACAGCTGGATGTTCCTGTGACTACAGAAGGTTAAGGTCCACAGGACTGGAGACAACCTCCCTGGATGTGTCCACAAGAGGAAAACTGAGGACAAACTGAAGAGATGGATAATATGAATGGTGACCAAAGAGGAGCCCAGAAGAACTTCCATAGAGATCAGAGGTGAACTCCAGGGTCAAAGGTCATCAGTGTCAGATCGCACCATCAGTCTGTTTGAGACAAAGTGGACTTAATGGAAGACGACCAAGGAGGACACCAGATCATAAAGACAGACTAGATTTTGCCAAAATGCATATTACGAAGATGCAAAAGTTCTGGGAGAACGTCCTTTGGACAGATGAGACAAAACTGGAGGTTTTGTCAACAAGTCCCATCAGCTCTGTGTCCACAGACCCAAACATGAACCAAAGAACAGAACCCTGAACCTACAGGGGAACATGGAGGAGGCTCGGTTCTGTTCTGCGTCTGACTCAGGGGGTCGTGAATCTGTTCAGGGTCCAATAAAACCTCAAGACTATCAAGGCTTTCTGGAGCCAGATGTTCTGCTCAGAGTCAGAAAGTTTGGTCTCGGGGGTCCAACAAAATAATGACCCAAAACACTCAACTAAAAACACCAAGAACGGGTCAGAACCAAACATTGGACTCTTCTGAAGTGGCCTTCTGAGCCCTGATCTGAATCCTGTTGAACATCTGTGGAAGGAGCTGAAACATCTGGAGAAGGAACCCTTCAAACCTGAGACAGCTGGAGCAGTTTGTTCAGGAGGAGTGGACCAGAACACCTGTGGACAGCTGTGGACAGCTGTGGGACAGGTGCAGAAGTCTCAGAGAGAGCCACAGAAATCACTTGGTTGCCTCTAAAAGCTTGAAGTCATTTCAGTGACCTTTGTGGGTTTTTCTTTCTTTATTTAAAAAGTACAAACTCTTTTATTCATGTCTGTACCACGACAGAAAGCTAAAGTAAATCTGATCTTCTGGTTTCTACTAAAAGGTCCAATTTTCTAAAGAGGATTAATTTTGAGTTTTTTTAAAACAAGCTTCCAGTAAGAAAGTTCAGTTCAGTGAGTACTTTATATGTTTTACATGAACAGCAATATTCAGAATATTTACCCCTTATTTTAAATTAAACTCTACCATCTTCACTGCGTTTTCTGATTACCTCAACCTAAACAAGGTCATACGCCGAGTACGCAATAATCGACTTAAGCTCTGTGTGATATCTTAATCACATTACGTGGGGATTTGTTACGTAGGCGAGCTCTGTGGGTTCAGGGTTGAGTCTGCAGATTATTGATGAATCTCATTCTGCAAACTAATAAAAATGGGCATTTCATTAACGATTTACGAACCATTAAATGTGTTAAATGTAAAGGAAAATTGGCTTATGTAATAAAATGCTAACATGCTAATTTTAATGCTAAACGCTAAAAGGTCAGGTAATTTCCTTCTTTTTGCTTTGAAACTAACATTTGGACAAAATAACTTCAAATAATCTTTATAAAACATTTAACTTTATAGAAAAAACTAAAAAATGTAGGTTATGTTGTATTTATCAGTCAGCTTAAAAATGTCACATTAGTGCCACACTTTGTGTTTTTCTGGTATTTTGTAATTAACGGAATAAAGAGAACGCCGTGTGTTTGAAAGGATATTGGTAAAATTGATGCTTTAAACAGGAGCAAACGTTTCCATGGGGAAGAAAATCAAAACATAAGGGAAACTCCAACATGTAAACAAAATATTTCACTCGTCAAAACTGGATTTAATATTTTCTAATTTAGATTAACAGAATATTGCTCTAGCACCAGTGTTAGTTTTAGTCAGCTCCCCAAGGTTTTAAAATTTCTTTTACCATCCATAAGTAAGACGTAAAAGTAAAGGACTTGAAACTCTCAATGCACTAAGAAAATACTTGGATTTAAGCATAAATTTAGGTGTTGATCTGTGAAAGCCTGATAATGAGCCATTCATCTAAAGCAGGGAAACACCTAAAACATGCAGAGAAAAGGACCAGGATTTTCATCCGTATCCTCTGTGTATTGCACACAATGAAAGCTCGTATTTTTATCGTGTCATCACAGCTGAATCAGACTTGACTCCAGCGACCTGAAGGTGAATCCAACCTGCTGGTTTCCTGTATTTTTCAGATATGAGTCAAACTGAAAAGTGGAATGAACATTAAAACATGAGTACTCTGCCGGCGCATGAAAGACAAAACAATAAGCAAACAGAAATAATAATAATAATAATAATGTTATTAATGTATGATTTGATAGGTAGAGCATACAGACAATAAAAGATCACAACAAGCAAGACCTCATGATCCCCATTTTTCCCCTTTCAGCAATGAAAAGATGAAAAGCTAAAGTGGAAGTCGCTCCACGTCCCCATTACTTCCCGTTCGGTTGCACACTGCGTTCACTCCACCTCCCACCTGTACCGCCCGCTTTTCAGGGCTAAACCCGAAAGGACCGAGAGTACCGAGCTCACCAGAGAGATGTCAGTCAGCAGCGTGTTCAGACTCTCCGGAGGATCCTCCTCGTTACTCTCCGCCACGCTGTCGTTCTGAGAGACGCAGGAAACGAGTGGAGTGGACGGGGAAGAGGGAAAAAAAGAAGAGAGGAGACAGGAAAGTTGGAGGTTTTAAAACGACTGAGATAGATTTTTAGCAGATGTTTGACACAAATGTGCGTTTCTTTGTCTTGTTTTTTTCCAAAGATGCCCTACAGCTCTTGAAGAATGAAAGGCCTAACGGTCCTCGAAGGAATGCATATCGCCCGCCGCCTTTCAATGCCAGAGTTTTAGACTAAGATCACCTTATGATGAAAGGAGACTGAGATGTGGATGACTCTCAGATACTACCACACCAAATTTAGCTGAATGTCTGTAAAACTGACTGAGTTACAGCCGTTTATGTGTCTAAGGTTGATTAGCTGTGACAGCCATGTGGACTTTGACTCTGAAAGTAAATCAGCTGTAGACGTTCATCCAATGATTACTTTGAGAGTTTAACTGAAATCCATCCAGTTGTTCATGAGATATTTTGCTGACAGACGGGGTAAACATTGAATGTTGATGCCAACATGTGAATCTCAGCTACTACTATGTCAAATTTCAGCTTGGCATCTTCAAAATCGACCGAATTCTCACATCAATCAGCTGGCTGTGGCGGCCATCTTGAATTGGATTGACTCTGAAAAGGCAATCCGTTGTAGACGTACATCCAATTATTACTTTCTGAAAATTTAATTAAAATCCATCCAGTGGCTCATGAGATGTGTTGCTAACGCGACAAACGAACATGGACCAAGGCAGAAACATTATCGCCCTTCTGCTGTCGGTGAGGAGCGATGATAAAAAGGGAAACGGCATCACTTCTGTTAACATTTGTTTGTAAGTGAGATGCAAGCCAAGACACCGAGCACACACACACACAGCGCCATCATGTCTTCCCTCAGAAGCGAAACGCACACGCTGTGAAATCAATAAAGAACCATCGACTCGGTTCAAAGCAGGGTCTGAAGGCCCGGTACCGGTGGCGTGGCAGAACCAAGGCAAGAACTGCGAGCGATTTCAGAGCGGAGGAACTGAGTTCACGGGGTTAAAAAAAAAAACTAAATCCGCTGCCCTTCATTTAACTCCGCCACTAAACCAAAACAAAAGCCCCATCCATTCAGCTTAATTACCCCTCACTGCTGCATGTGGAGCTCTTCCATCCAATCCATTCATCACAAGAGCCGATCGACTTTCCACAAGCAGAGACGCTGCTCTGCACTGTAAGCAATCCCAGAAGATGTACAGTACCACTGATTGTGTTCGGTTAGAATCCAAAGGTTCAGAGCGAACGCATGAATTCAGTTAGTGCAAAAATGCTGAGTCAGCGTTCGGGTGATTTATTTTTTCCTGTTTTTTTTTGGACTAAGTACTTCTGCATACTTACAGCTATTTCAGCCATTCAGGTATCTAAATGTTCAGGACGCCACAGCTTTTACACCTTTCTCCCCACAGAGAAACACACTGAGATCTTAAACCCTCTGAAATCATCACCAGACTTGATTTATTTTTTAGCTTTTGTCTCCTGCTTTGCCCGTTCTAGCTTTCAGTTGCCTTTCCCTCCCATTTTAGCTTGTATCTACTGCTTTGCTATTCTGTTGATTTTAGCTTTCAATTAGCTAAATTTAGTTTTGTTCTGATTATTATTCAGTTCCAGCTTCTTCGACAAACTTCGGCTGTCATTCAGCTCTCAGCTTTCACCCTGAATTTCCACAGAAGATGCAGATTCCTCTCGTGTTGTTTTTGTGGATTCTGCAGCTATAAAACCAGGCGAGTGGATTTTTCTTTTTTTGGTCTCTTGTCAAATGTGCCAAGCGGCTGACAGGAGGCTGCGAGCTTTTTTGTTTTACTTCTTTTTGTAGTCCGACCGGCTCCCTGCACTTTAGCTGAGGGTGTGATTATATAAACTCACTGTCTGATCTGACACACAGCTGGATCGAACACGGCTCATTTTTTTTTTTGAAGGATTTTTCACGGAAACTTCTGACAAATTTATTGTTAAAAACAGGTTTGTGCTCAAAATCTGCGTGTGGGTCCATTGGTATGCATTCAAATTCACACCTGGCTCTGAGTGGTTCAGAAATCTAGCGTTTTTATCCACCAAAACCCACCCAGCTCTCTAATCTGCTTTGCGCAGCAGTGGTAGAAATCACCCATGGGTCCAAAAACAGCACAAACAACACACACACAGAGGCAGACCGGTGCATACGCCGTCACTCTAATAGACAGTATGTAAATGTTGCTTCTCGGAGGGGAAAGAAAGTAGAAGGGAAGGCTAAATCCATCTGAGGAATCTGAATGAGAAGGATTGTTTGGCTGATAAATCTGCAGACAGTCGACAGCTTATCTCTGCTGTCGGCTCAGATACGGAGTGTCTGTCCGTGTGTGAATATTTGTTTGTCCATGTGTGCAATCGCTGACCTTCAGCCAACCAAACATTTACATGTATTTAGAACGGGCCAATACGTTTCTGTTTAAGCTCGTCTGCAAACCCAACAGAAAGCTTTTCCACAAATAAGAAGCACAATATAAACAAAGACAATCAGCATAAAATGCAGATGGTCAAATGGCCATTTTAAAACTGGCTCCGAAAGGGCGTCCAACCTTTCAGCTGGGTAAAGACCCAATCAAACATGTCGCTATTTCTGCATATTTACAGATTGGCTTTAAATACAGAAGGTAGGAAGATTGCTCCCCCACAGCCAAATAAATTAGCATTTTACTGTGAATAAGGAGTTCCCACGAAAGGTTGGATGGGCTCTCGAAGGCCGGTTGAGGCAGTCGAAAGGCTTCGTCATACTCCTCAAGACATCAAGAAGTCGGTTTGTGCTCACGTTGTTGCGAGACGTTCCTTTTCGCACACACCTTTCATCGTCTATGAGACACTTGGATCAGAACCCCGAACAACCAGGGACTTGTGTCGCGAAGTGGGAGGATGAAGCTGCTATGCGAACAAAATGACGCAATCCTCATTACGCGACCACGTGAATGAGAGCCGACTTTGTGACTTCTCAGAGGATGGAAAGGCCTTAGAGATGCTTTTCAGAGCTCTAGTTTTTGAACGGGTGGGCACAGTGGTGTAGTGGTTAAAGCTGTTGCCTCCCAGCAAGACAGTTGCAGGTTCGCATCCCGACCTGGGGCCTTTCTGGTTGGAGTTTACATGTTCTCCCTGTGCACACGTAGGTTTACTTCGGGTACTCCGGTTTCCTCCCACAGACCAAAAACATGCATGTTAGCTTCATTGGTAACTCTTAAATTGTCCCTAGGTGTGAGTGAGAGTGTGAATGGTTGTCTTTATGTGTCCTAGTGATGGACTTGCAAGCTGTCCAGGGTGTCCCCCGCCTCTCTCACAGTGACTGCTGAAGATAGGCACCAGCGCCCCGCGACACGGAATGGAGAAGCAGGTAAAGAAAAGGCACCACAGGCCTGGCTTGAGTGTGTTTAGTGAAGGGGGCTCCTGTTAAAAAAGCACTCAAAAACCTGACACCTCAACTCCCTTCATAAAACACCTTCAAGCCGGGCCTGAGGTGCCTTCCTCTCATCTAGGTGTGGTTTATGAAAGGATCAAGCTGGCAATGGGGGGTTAAAGTCAACCTGCCGCTGTTACGCCTCTGAGGCACTAAACAAGGTAGTCACAGAACTGATGGTCGGTGTGTGTAAGGGTAAGCTGGTGTAAAAGCTTGAGGGTCTGTGCAACCAGTCTGTCATGAGGTTTAGAATTTTGTTCAATTTTATCTTAGCCATCTATGAATAGTTTAGATGTTAAAATATCTTTTCAAGCCAGAAAAAGCTCCCTGTGAATATCCAACTCAAACCTCTTAATTCATGTGGATCTTATTTAGCATTTATAATAAATTTAAACCTATTTTTACCACATACTTTTAATTTATGTGCAGTGAAATGCCACATAAATATGACAGCAAAAAACCCCAAACAAATAGATAAGAAACGATCTGAAAAAGTGTGTTTCTGCAGCGCTATTATATATTTTACTTTATTGATGCAGCCTTGAACGCCTTGGCAGGAAAAATAGCTCATTCTGCGAAGTGGCTGCAGCAATTTATAGAAAACATTAAGCTCATTTGGTTGGTGTCACAAACGCATCTCCTGAATGGATTTAACGTAATGACTTTTGTCAAAGTTGCGTTCTAGTAACACTTAGAGCAAAACAGATGGCTGAAAAAGGTATATATGCTATAATTATTGATTCAGTTCTGTAAAAAAAAAAAAACAATCAGAGCCACACAAGTCAAAAACCTTCACTACAAGGAGTTTAACAAAGTCTAAAAGCGCAACGATTCCTCTCAAAGTCAAGGTAGAAAAAAATAAACACAAAGAATGAAAAGCACTGCAAACAAATTCACTGCAAACCAAAGTGAAAGTCGATGTGTTTTTTACTTCACATTTCCCTTTAGGGAACCTAACATCTTGTTATGGTGTGGAATCTGTTTGTGAAGGAAACCATTCATCATTTTCAGCAGTAAATCCTACCTCCATCATGTCTATCAGCCAGAGCAGCCTCTCCTTCACAGGGGTGGGGGGGGGGAGGTTTATTGAAGGAAAGCAAAATAAAACATAAAATATCAGCTAGAAAGACGTTAGACAAAATGTGTCACTCTTAAACCTAATATATATCCTAAAAATCTGTATGACAATAAACACGCCACATTTTTAGCCCTGCGGCATAAAACAAAACAAATATTAAAGGCCGAGAATTCCTTAAAGGAAGGAAGGCAGCCCAAGAGTTTTAGACTGAGATCATTTTATGTTGAGAAACGAAGCCGTTTTGGTCAAATATCGAAAATAAGCTAATGTGCCATGTGTTAGCGCTCGGAGTTATCTGGTAACTCTAAATGGTCCCTAGGTGTGAGAGAGAGCGTGAATGGTTGTTTGTCTCCACGTGTCCCTGTGATGGACTGGACCCCTGTCCAGGGTTTACAGCTGGAGACAGGCACCAGCTGCCCGCAACCCGGAAACAAGAAGCGGGTAAATGGTTCATAGAGACTTTGGTAACAGACGCAAAAGTGTAACGGGAGGCGAGTCAAACAGGCATCAGTTCCATCCAACATAATCATTGTACAGAAAGTCCTTCAAACCAAATGTTCCCATCTTAATTAATACAGAACCAGCTGGACTGGACCCAGGTGGAGACGTCGCCACCTACCCGCGCAGAGCTGAGGGTGGTGTTGGTCATGAAGCTGGCTGAGGAGGAGGTCAGCGTGTCCGGATACGACACCATGGACAGGGAGTCCGGCTGCATGCCTGCGGTTCCAGCCGGACCCTGTCGCGCTTTCAGAGCCTGAATCTCCCGTCGAAGCACCATCCCGTCAAACCGCTCCAGGTCCTGCGGGGTGACCAGGCCTCGGACCTCTGACAGCAGAGAAAACTGTGAGGGGGAGAAAAGGATGAATTAACTTACCACACGTAGAACCTCTGCTGCACATTTTACAAACAAACAAGGTGTTATAACTTCAGTGGCATAAAGAAAGAATCTTCAGTTTGCACGAAGGTATATGAAGACTATCACCTTAAATCACGAATTAAACTGGATTGCATTTTGTTGAACAGACTTCACTTTATATAAAGTGCGTTTATTTAAAATTTATTTAATATGCAACATGCAGATTATATTCAAAATGTTTTCAAGGTTTAACCACAACGAGCTCAGCTCTAATTTCTCAACATAAGAAGATCTGAGTCTAAAAGATGGCGGGCGATACACATTTCTTAAAGGATTACGCTAATTTTTAAAAAAACCTTTCTCTCCAAGCAGCCAGACTTTCTTCCAATCCCTTAAAGTGGTCTTGATCAGAAGTTCTTTAAGCTTTATGAAGGTCTTTTGAAATTTTCTTTGGACTTTAGCTGCTTTTTCCGCTCTTTGTTCAGCCCTTGTACCTGAAGGTAACAGCATATTGTGCAGTGTGTGTGGGTTGTTTTTTGTTTTTTAAATAAGGAAAGTGGACATGTTAGGGACAAAAAAAGAAGTGTCAGGTTTAAAAAGCACCAGCTATAGAAGATGAATAGTATCTGAAAGTTATTTCTTTAACAAATAAGAAACAAATCCAGCAGAAACCTGAGATTCATCATCCTTCAGCTGGTCATTGACTATATGACACGTTTTCAGCTAATAGCTTTTTGGGAATCACCTTGTTGGAGCTTAAATCCCATTTTCTGTCTGTCAAACTTAGCTTTGGTGTTTTTCACAGATTCAAATAAAAAAAATGGAAGCAAATTGCGTCTTTGTGACAGGATGCTGGAACCATAGAGCCTACAGATCCAATTTTAAACTGATTTATTGCTAAGTTGTCTGTTATGTGTTGACACAACTCGAGTTTATATCTTGAGTTTAGAGCCTTCTTATGCCTGAATGATTCACAAGGTTGAGATAAGTGGCTTAATGGTTAAGTAGTGAATTAAAAACAGGTATAAAAGCAGCCAAAGTCTAAAGAAAACCCTTGAAAAGACCTTTAGAAAGTCCAAAAAACCTTAAAAACCATTTTACAACAACGTCTGCTTGGAAAATAAGAAAAAGAGCAATGACTCAAGATGTTTGCACAGTACTGTATATAAAAGGTCTACAGGTTGAGGAACCTCAGGGTCTCATCTCTGTTCTTTGCGGATGATGTGGTTCTGTTGGCGTTTCAGGTCATGACCTTCAGCGTGCGCTGGGACGGTTCGCAGCCGAGTGTGAAGCGGTTGGGATGAGATTCAGCTCCTCTGAGTCTGAGGCTGAGGTTCTTAACCGGAAACGGGTGGATTGCTCCCTCCGGGTCAGGGGTGAGTCTCTGCCTGTGGAGGAGTTCAAGTATCTGGGAGTCCTGTTCCTGAGTGATGGTAGGATGGAGTGGGAGATGGATCAGTGGATCAGGGCCTTGTCTGCAGTAATGAGTGCGTTGCTTCGATCGGTCGTGGTGAAGAAAGAGTTGTGTTGAAAGGCAAAACTCTGGATTTCCTGGTCCATCTACGTTCCAACCCTCACCTATGGCCATGAGGTTAGGATCATGACCGAAAGAACGAGATCCAAGCGGCTGAAATGAGCTTCCTTCGTGGGACGGCCGGTTTCAGCCTTAGGGATAAGGTGAGGAACTTTGTCATCCGGGGGAGCTCGGAGTAGAGACGCTGCTCCTCCTCATCGAAAGGAGTCAGCTGAGGTGGTTCATCATCTGATCAGGAAGCATCCTGGATGCCTCCCTTTGGAGGTGTTTCGGGCATGTCCCACTGGGAAGAGACCTCGGGGCAGACCCAGAACTCACTGGAGGGATTATGGATCCTCTCTGGCCTGGGAACACCTTAGGATCCACCAGGAGGAGCTGGACAATGTCTCTGGGGAGAGAGAGGTCTGGGTTTCTCTCCTGGACCTGATGCCTCCTCGACCCAACCACGGATAAGTGGTAGAAGATGGAGATGTATATAAATGTGATATGAAATGTTTTCAAATGGTAAAGCTTTACAGCCCAGTGTGATTGTAATGTGCTGTCAGTGCTCAGCATGTACAAACACTGAGTTTATGATGATTTAATGTTATAAATTCAAGAAAATCTTCCCTAAAAATAAAATATTGTACACAAGAAATCTGATTTTTCGTCTTCTTTTTTAAACGTGGTAAGAAGAATCAAGTGTCTTTAAGGAGCCAAGGATGATGGAAATCCAAAGTGCAACAGAAAACCCTCCTTGTAATAAATCTCAGCGGCTCGGGAAGCTTCAGATCAAACTTCACAGCACATCACACGGGCCGAGAGAAAATTGATTCTCTTGATGTGTTTCCTGCGCGCAGCTCACCTTTGCGTGCGTGTTGAGTAGCTCAAACAGCGCCATGACCAGCTGCTCGATGCCGACGTGCCCGTCCCTGTACTCCTCCACGTAGTAGCTCATGGTCTGACGCTCTGTCTCCGTCAGCAGGTGCCTCGCCTGCTCCTCCAGCATGGCGCGGGACTGGTTCACCAGGCTGGACAGGGTCACCTGGGAGCCCGCCACCCCCTTATAAAACCCAGGCTGACGACGATAAAGAAAGGACAAAAATCACAGGTAAACCACAGCTCAAAGAGAGACAAATTACACAAAATAAGTATTTTCTCAGAGATCTGTGTCTGTGCAAAGAAATAGTTTTAATCGGTGAAAGTCCACTGCAGTAAAACATTCAGCACTGCTTCGATCCTTGTTCTGTGGCTGACTGTGTGTGGTTATTTTACAGTGACCACAGTGGGCCCAATTAGCTCAAAAACAACCAGAACAAATATTAAACTGAAAACAAACTGACCATACAGCATCCTGGTGATCCACTAATCTGTATAATCTAACAAAATTGTCTTTACTGACAGGGATTCTGTCAACCAGTTCATTACAACTTTTAGCCCCTCCTACAAAAAAAACAGTATTTCCACAGACAGCGATTTAATAATCTTAAATTAATTGGCGTTTATAATTTATTTATTTTCAATTTTTAAAATCAGGAGAGCCTAATAACTTGTCAACTTGCCTGGAGTGACATCAATGTGAAGCCAGACAGTTTGTGTTCAGATAAAAAAAAGTCTATAAATGTGTTTCAAAGCACCTCTGAAAGCGGTCTTAGTGAAGTCGCCTTCAATCCGTTTTGAGCACGTTCACATCTAACTTAAGCGCCATTTTAGTGTGATCAGATCACCCATGACAGATGTTAGTGGCAGGTCTGAACAGGCCCTCTGACTACTTATTACAGCAGGTGAGATAGTGACTGCTCATAACTACTCCACACTTTTTTCTTTCGGCTGTTTCCTTTTCAGGGGTCTCCACAGCAAGTCCTCCTCCTCCATCTAATTCTGTCTTCTGCGTCTTCTGTCCTCACTCCAACTACGTCCATGTCCTCACGAACTGCATCCATATGTCTCCTCTTTGTCTTTTTCCTGGCAGCTGCATCTCTAACATCCTTCTACCAATATACCCACT